>JAZGTJ010003402.1:255-32381 GCA_036877575.1 Botia almorhae | reverse complement strand
TGTTCACGGTGTGTGTGTGTTCACTACTGTGTGTGTGCGCACTTGGATGGGTTAAATGCAGAGCACAATTTCCGAGTATGGGTCACCATACTTGGCCTCACGTCCCTTTCCTTCCTTCCTCCTTTATTTTTTTACACAACCTGATCATGTCTGGAGGGTTTACAAACTTTCAAGCTGCACTGTATATGTTCATTGACTATTTGCACAGTTTCTTTCTTTCATGAGCTAATTTAAACTATTTTAGATCCCATATTGTAGAGCCACCAGCTTAAATTGCTTCCCAGCATGAATTGTGTCTGGGTTCTAAAGCTACAATATTTTAACATTACTGTCCTCTTTCTTAATGTTTTGAAAATTAAATATTTTAAGTATTCATTATGCCTTATTTGTAGACCATTCACTTCACTGAATATCATCTTCATCACAATCTTTATCTAGACTCTTTAAAATGAAGGTGCTAAAAGAATTCTTCATAGTGATGCCATAAAAAGAACCGTTTTTGTTTTCTAACAGGACCACAGAAAGTTCTGTGCCACTGAAAGCTTCTGTGGATGTTAAAGGTTCTTTATGGACCCATACAACCTGACAAGGAATCTTTTAGGAACCCTTATTTCTAAGAGTATATTTGCAAAGTGCATTTGCATCCTATTTGCATTTGCATTTGCAGGTCAAAGTCAAATTTAAGGAACATAATTTGCTGACTTAAAAGGTCAAAATATCAGTTCAATCTTAGTTTAATACAAGGAGTTTAATGCAAAAATACAGCTGAATGTTTTTTAGTAGGCCCTTTCCATGAACACAGTAGAAAATAGTACCTGAACTTTTAACAAATAAAACTCAACTGCATGTGTGTGTATGTGATTTTGTCATTTTCTAGCAAAACACTTTTTAAAAACTTCAAAATAAATAGATAATTATATAATAAAATGGTAGAATTAACAGGGTTGCAACTGACAGGAAAGCAAATTTAATTGAACAATTGCTCAGTAGTGGCTAGCTAGCTTGGGATTTAGTTAATTTGAGTTAATCAGGACTTAGTGTTACGGAGGAGGCCACCACTCTGCGTCACCAGAGGGAGCCCTCGCCAGAGAACAAAGTTTAATTCGAACTACAACTCCCATGTACCCATGTGCCTTGTACTGATTACTTCCTCTTTGCCACCTGATCCCTATTAGCTGGGCTATATAATCCTGGACATTGTTTAGACTCATTGTGATGTCTTGAATTGCTTCTGTGTGCATTTTAGAGCGGTTTTCCCTGTTGTTTATTTGGTTTTGGATTGTTAATGGTTTTCTGATTGTTTGCTGCCTGCCCTTTTGACTCTGTATGGATTACGTTTTTGAATCGTTTGCTGCCTGCCTCGAACTGTGCCTGTTTTATGTTTATGATTGTTTGCTGCCTGCCTCGACCTTTGCCTGTTGACGTTTTTGATTTTGCAATTTCCCCACATTACTGTTTGCTGGCTTTTTGACCCTCGCTTGTTCGATGATTATAATAAACGGCTGCACATGGATCCTCACGCCTCTGCATCTTTGTTACACTTAGTTAATTTCATTCATAATTCATTCATAATTACTAATAAACTAAAAAAAATGATCTTAACATGTTCAAAGTGCAGTTTGGACGTTGCTATTTGTGGAAAATGCCAGTCATTTATAATACAATAAATTCATATAAATGCATATAAATTGTAATACATTGTAAACATTTTTATTGGCTTATGCTGCTTTCCTTCATATGGATATTGCTTCACCAATGTAATTGTAAACAAAATGTGCAGAAATTACAAGACCCAGTTTCACATTTGCATAAGATTCACATTTATTTGGTTTCAAGCCCTAAAACATTCTAAACATGCTTTTATAACACATGTCAAATTCTTCACAGGTAGTAAAAGTCAGAGAAGCAGAGAAAGAGGTTTTTGACACAAGTTAGGAAAAGCACCTCAGACAAAACTCCCAAAACACATTTTTTTTTACTGAATTTAGAAGTCATCCAAACACAAAGCTTAGCATGTAATACTTACAACAGTGGTGTTGTAAACATGGTGGGTGTATATGGTTTGGTGGGTGTGTCTGTTCCCTGAGATATCACCTATGCTTTAAAAGCTCTGTTCTGTGTCCGTATGGTTTTCTGCCCCAACATTCAACATTGTTTCTCCTATCAAAATTCCCATTTGATTATGAGACCTTTATAGGGAACTGTCAACACATTCTAGTAAGTTCCCCTGGCTATAAAGTTTTTATGTAAAACTGAGAGCACTTTGAAAGTCTTTCAATAACCAATCAGTATACCCGTAACAATCAAGTGAAAGAAATCTGATTGGCTAAAAAGTGTCACAAAGCATTAAAACGATTACAATGAAGTGACAAAAGAGAAATAATATAGTCATATTCATAAAAATACATTCTTCATGAAAACAATTTACATACTGTGTTTACAACTAGAAATATAATACTGCCATTTCACACTGAGATGTTATAATTGCACTGAGAAATGGTCTTTCTGTAAAGCAAACATTTTCCAGCATTTTATGTATATCATGAAGGGTGTTTGATTTAATACATGGCTAAGGAACTTTTAGTCAGACCTATGGTAAACTTATTTTGTGAGGCAATGACTGAATATAAAGAGGCAGAATCTATATTCTAATCTCATCGAGTCATATAAAGAAACAGGGTCACTGGTACTATGAAACCAATAAATAACGACAAATACTTTCCTTAATGAAAGTATGCAACATGATGACACACATAAGAGGTAGTTTCGGTGTAAAGATTTCAAAAGAAAAATCTAAGAAAAAGAAAACAAATGAGGACATTGTAAAATACAACAGAAAATAAGAAAGCCTAGATAGGGAATCTGGCTTACGTATGGTAAGTTTTAATCAGTAAATGAAATACTATATCAAATTTGACAGGTCAGTGCTGGACCAAAATCTACATGATTGATTAGAGCATGATCATGAAAATTCTGAAACAATTCCTGAGGTCCTTTCAGAGAACCAGTCAGTTATTCCTGCAAATCTGTGTCATATCAAATACAGCAATAAGGATTAACTCAGCAATTGAAATGAAACGCAGATACAGGAAGGCTGGTGTTTATAGCAGTTTCGATTGTGAAAAAATCAGCGATGACAAGTGTTGCCGCCTGGGTTTAAGCTGCATTTGATCGGCTTGAGATGGGGCATTTACCATGATGAACACACGTCTTTGGTATGGACCCCTAGAGTCATTGTCATGTGCACATATGTAAACATTACTCAACACATATCTAACACGTTTGGAATGTCTGAAATTATGAGTTACAGCGACCAGTGATGCCTTGGTAAAAAAGGTAAAACAATTTTAAAACAACTGCATCATCTCCATGGCATCGGATAGCTTGTCATAGCTGAAGTAGCTAGCATCTCCGTCAGGTTTCTTTCTTTCTTTTCTCTAATCATTTTTAGGGCAAAACTCAATGCATTTGATAATCAAAACCAAACAAAATAATCTTTAGAACAACACTTCCCCCTTTCCGTTTTGATAAAAAAGAAATAAAAAAACAACAACTTTCTAAAAGAACCTACAATTTCCGGCATACTACAAACTACTAAAGCTAAAGTAAAGTACATCAGCACTGTGATTTCTGTGAACAATGTGAGTGAACTATACAAACAGTAACTTTACCCTGTTTAAAACATGAGGGAAGAAACCATCAGAATACTAGGCCTTAAATAGGCTGCTTGCTTAGAGTACACAATAAAAAAGATGTATTTTGCTCCACACAACTTTTAACTCAGTCAAATAAATGCCCTATGATTTGTCTAAAAACAATTATGAAACTTCACAACTAAATTTGAATGTATCTTGTATGTTATAAATGTAACTTATAAATGAGGGCACCATTATTAAAGAAGTTCAGCACATATGACTGCATCTCTCAAGGGGGACCATTTGTGCAGATACATTTCAAACAATCTTAGTTTCATAATAACTACATTTCAAACAATCTTAGTTTCATAATAACTATAACACCTCAAAATTCTACATTCTTCAATAAGGCTCCCAATGGGGAAACCAAACATTTGAGAAATAACCAACTTAAACCACATTTCACTGCTGGGCTGAGTGCAAACTGTATGGAGTGTGCAGTTTGAAGCTGAAGGTCACATTAACCACAGAACTAAGTCTGTTGAATCAACATGGTTGAGCTAAGCAGAGTCCTCACTTCCCCCTGACTTTAGTCAAATAAATGAAATAAATCAATAAAAACACTTATATAGCCGCATTCTGTTGTCAAGTAAAATCCTCATTTTGTCCCCAGTCTATGATTGTTAAACATTTCTGTATCTCTCCTGTGTAAACAATCATGTTTACATTACAGTATTATACAGGAAAACAAAGACCATAGATGTGAATGACCAGGTGTTTGGGAACTGCAATGTAAATGCATGTTTCATGCTATACAAATGCTAACAAATGACAAGACAGTCTTTAAAAAACACTATATAGTAGGGTATAGTGTTAACGTTAACTTCTGTTCATCTTGGAGCATTGTAAACTGAGAGAATTTCCTCCTGAGGTAGTTTTTCAATACAACATTATTTCATACATATCTCTCGCTATCAGCACCCCAAAAAAGTGAGTAAACGTATAAAAAGAAACCTAGCAGTAGACCATCACATATTGCAGTTGGACTGAAGCGTGTGAAATCCACTGCGCTTTTTGTGCATTTTCATTTGAAAAGAAGCATGTGCACAGTGTGAATCGACATACATTCAGCTCTGTCTGGTAATAAATAAAGAAAACTACACTAAACAAAATGCATAAAATAGTTTTTTGTCACATTCATGAGAGAGGTGGGGCCCACCCGGCCCACCCCAAAAACACCCCGCCCCCGTGCAATAGATGGGGAGGGCATGTTGAAGGGGAAAACGCAGGCGAGGTTAATTGGCAGGGGCGGTACCCTTTGTCACGCAGGGGGGGGAGCCTGTCATGTAGTTGTTCAGACTTGCCTTATAGGAGTGCAATACTGCCTTAAACAACAGGGGGAGCTGCTCCAAGGGAATATTGACCAGCTTTCCTGAAATATGAGGGCGAAAATAGTAAGACCTTGACCGCTAAATAGTACATGGCACCTTAATGCATGCTATTACTGCATTATGACTCTGAAAAAGTAATAATAATATACATTAAAAAACACTTTATTATCTCACCTGCAATACAGCGGATTTCTGGCAGACACATCATAATCTCAGGAAAGCGTTTGGGCTGGTGAGGGTACTTATACTCAGTGTAGTCCTGACAAATGTACCAGTAACGCTTGTTCAGCTGCTCCAACTGGGTTACGTTTGTCAGGCCGCGGATATCTAGACAAAACAAAAGAGGAACTTGATCACGAAGCAGGGTAATTTTTTACAAATTTCACCTCAAATTTTAATCTTGTTGAGATTCATAGCTTCATAGCATAGTAGTAATCTCAGATACTTTCAGGTATGGTGCCCCAACACTACAACTATGTGTCTTTTTTATTTTGTAACTTATTTCTCTCTCTCTTATTTCTCTTTTCTGTCTCTCTCTCTCTCTCTCTCTCTCTCTCTTCCTCTCTCTCAAAGCACCTTTTTTATGGACCCCAAGATAAAGTGACAGATGAACAATATAATACACTCAGATACTCACTACTAAAGCAAATAAAAATATAAGGAATATTGTCAATCTTAAAGTAAGGTAATTGTAATTGTATATTGTAAAGTATGCATTATATTATTTTCATATTTAGTAGTTACAAACGATACTGCATGAAAGCACACAATGATATTGTTGTTAACATTGTAATCTAGCCATGATTGGTTAATCTTTTTGCTTTCAAGTAGTTAAGTAAATAAAGTAGTTGCTTTGTTAATCAATGGTCATCGCTGTTAATTGGGAAATGTTTATCTTTAAGCTGAACTGGATCTCTTCTAACAAGCTCACAGAGTTTTGTCTGACAGATGTTTTGGCCAGAAAGCAGGGTCATCATTCATTAACACTGTCGTGTGTATTGTTTATGTTTGTGGCATACTGGTTAGTGAGTTGGGCTAGTAATCAGAAGGTTGCTGGTTCGATTCCAGCATTGGGGGGTTGCAACTGAAGTGCCCTTGAGCAAGGCACCTAACCCCCAATTGCTCCCTGGGTGCAGTAACGTGCTGCCCCTTGCTCCGGGTGTGTGCGTGTTCACGACTTGCAGTGTGTGTTCACTCCTCACCAGTGATTAAATGCAGAGGTCGCATTTCAGGTATGAGCATATTCTGACAAAAAGGTCACTTTCACTTCACTTTATTGTTTTATAAAGAGCTGTTCTACACTGTGGCTATTAGGAAAAAAGAAATTACAGCATAACCAACTTTAAGATTGTAAAGTACTGTCTAACAGTTATTATTCATAAATATATTAAAAAATATATATGTAGAAAACGTTCTACTTTTTCTACTGTTCTCAACAAAAAAACACTCCCACAATTATTATATTATAGTTTGTCAACTAAGAATCACAAGTAGCTATTTGCATGCTTAAACATGCAATGACCGGAGCATGTTGATGCATTTAAACATGTTGAGGATGAAACATAAAGAGCAGAGCTGGTTCTTACTTTAATGGAAATACTATGATTGAAATCAAGCCTGTGGTTGAGTGCTAGTTTACCTTGGTTAAGGAAGTTAATGGCCTTCATGCAGGCATACTCCTCATTGCTGACCTTCAGCTGATGGAACTTGCGAAACAGATAGATCAACTTCTCCATCACCTCCATTCCATCCTCACTGAAACTGCACAAACACACATTATTTATCAGTCAGCTACAGATCCCTTAAGTATACAGCAAAGTAGTGAGAAGTATATTGGTTCTAAATTACTTCATATATCCAGCATATTAGATCAGAGGTCAAGAGATTCCAGACTACACACACTTCTCTTATATCAGCACAAGTATAACACTGTACAAGCTGCACACCAATGAATATATGTGTGTGTGTGTGTGTGTGTGTGTGTGTGTGTATATAAAGTACACAGAATAAAAGTTTTGTTTTCTGAGGATATACAGAACAGAGAGAGACAAAAAGACAAACATAACTCTTCAGCTGTGTCTGTGTGAGCTTTACTTTTTTCCCACACTCAAACACACGGGCAGACCCTAGTCTGTTCTCCACCTTGATTCTGTCATGCCTAATATCCCTGCAATGATTTAAACCTGCTCCAACAATCCCTACTGTACATAAAAAGCAGGAAAAGCATATTTTTGGGTCCAGGCAACCCAACTTTGTACATATCCAACCTACTAAGCACACTTGAGTCTAGGACAGGTGTATTTCTATTAGTAATGTTAAGTAACATAAAATAATATTTTTAACAGATTGTTTTCAGACACTGGACTACATGGAGAATGTATGAAGAAGGAACATTTACAGTGGGTAACATCAACATGTAATGCACTCTACATAACCTTTTGTAAAACAAACTAAAAAAGCATCTGTATTTAAAGGTGACAGCAAGCAGAATTGGAAAAATGAAATGAACTGAACTTCCCAATGCTGATTCTAGTGACCTTATGCAGGAGCTTGTCCAACTATCTAAAGCTGTGTCATGATAAAAACTGTGTATCCTCTATATTAGTAAACATACAAAAAGACTGGCTTAGTCCTAGTCCTGAACCACAATAGATATTGACTAATTGAAAAAATTTCAACCATGAGCGTGACTACACAAAAGTTTAAAGAAAGTGCATAATTCCACCTTACCTCTGCAGCTCATCATCTAAGGGAATGTATTTATCCGTCACGTTGGCAAGGTCACCCAGAACCTGTGCACTGTAGACCGTTAGGCAGGCCAGTAGGATGAGTTCCTGCCAGGTGGCGCTCAGGAGCCGCGTATAGTCCTCGATGGACAGCTCACAGAAAAACGGAAGCTTCTTGATCCAGGAGATCTGTCTAAAGAGAAGCTCATCTGCCAGTCTACACAACAGGGCAAAGAGCTCCACCTGAGTGACCCGGTATCTGTGCAGGAGATAAACAGAGGATTAAGAGAGCTCTTTCATAAAACTAAATTGTGACATTTTCTTTAGAAACCGAGTAGGGCTTGCCCATCAAAAACATGTCACCCTGGTGCCAAGTGTTTTTCCAATGCTTTTGCTAGGGTGCTCTGTGTGAATATTTACTGGCCCAAATCACTATAATATTTTCTCAAAATGGCTCAGCTCTTATCTTCAGTGTAAATATGTAGGTTTTTTGTGCATATTTGATTCCCATTTCATAGTCGTTTAGATTACTTAAACCTGCTAAGTATGAGCATAGGTTCTGCCTCAGGAAACACCACTAAAAATAAATGTTCACAATTGATACAGAATATTACACACACGTTAATTAAAAGCTCACAATCAAAACCCCAGCTGTGACAAAGTATTAGTTGTTTCTGAATCACTGATGGCTTGTATGGGAGTGTTCTTTACCCATCCTCAATCAGCATGGGCGTGCCAAGTGGGGCCAGTTCCTCTGCTGCCACCAGCTGGCTGATGAGGGTATAGCTCTGGGGGTAAAGACTGCGTGGTTGTGTGGCATATCCAAACAGGTGGGGCAGGAACTGGTAGTGCTGGGCCATGGCGTTGCCAATGTACTGTTCCCTTAAAGCAGCAGTGTAACCATTTAGCTCCACAGAACGACTGAGATGAGTAGGGGAAAACAGAAAGAAAAATTTAAGATTAGTATTTTTGCCATTATTTTACATTTTTTATATGCATATATTAAATCCCAAATTTTACATTTAAATTTCTCATTTTCCCTACACACTGCATTAGGTTTATGAAACTGGTTAATGGTTTATGCAACTGGTCCCAGTGTTCTTGTAACAGTATTATAATGCTATTTACTGAAATGTAAAATAAATAAATAACTAATGCTATTAGTTAAATTCATCTTTATTTTTGTTTGCGCTTTCTCTTTTTTTTGGCCAATGAATCTCAATATATGAGTGTAAAGACACAGAGAGAGCATTCCATATTACCAGTTATTTTAACTGTGATGTGAGGAATACTCACTTGGATGAAAGCGTGGATACAGGAGAGGGCTGATTCCCATCTGAGACACCATTGCCAGGGGAACTGTGGTCACTGTCGCCGTTTCCCCAGGTGTGTTCAGGCAGGTTGGCTTCATCCTTAAACTCCTGTCCCGACATAATTCGTTCTATCTCTTCATCAGAAATCTGCACAGGGAGTTAAAAGAGATTATTTCTATGAGATTATTTCTTGGTTTAATTTACCAAACCTGAATTGACCACAAAAGCTGTGGAGACTAGTCTGATAATGTAAAAGTGCCAAATAAACTTATCTGACAATCAGTTTATGGGAGAGGTGAAACACATGAGACTTATTTTAGCTTTTAATTCAAATATGACAAAAAGAAAAGTCTATGCAGTAAAATGAATTAAAATTCATTTTTAATTCAATTGATGAGTTAAAGCCCTAGAAAGTGTTTACTGTGTGTGATGCAATCAACTACTTTGTTTACCAGAGCAAACAGGCCAAATTAATAGGACGATGGTCTCTGGTACACAGGCTGTGTTCAGGTGCACACAAGAACCCTACATGTAAAACAAAAGCTAAGCTTGTATACCTGCTTTGTCCTTTCAAAGAAAGCACAGTAAACATCACTCACCTGGTGTAACACTTCTAATATTGTGTATCTTAACAAAGTCTACTGTAATCGCATAACAGAAGAATACAAGCAAAAAGTACAGGGCAGAGTACATACTTGTACATTCACATCTTATCATGTCCCAAAGGCCAAGTTTAATTGGATAAAATAGGATTATTGGATATTTCAAGGACCGCAAGACAAAATATTCTCTGATATGAGAATTAAATACATTCTTCTAATGTTGTCATTAACAACCATGATTTCACAAATATAGAAAAGCTGCCCAACACAAAGATTTGATGAGGTCCGCTGACAAAGAATATGAACAATGACAAGGCAATACACTCACTACAGTGTTGGCCTTCAAAACAGTGACTTTGTTAATGAAATTAACATCTTTAAATTATGGTGAGGCCACAAGGCGCTCTTGGCATGTCAGGCTATTTATCCTAAAATTCAATTGCTCTTGTCTTTATTGGCACCATTCATGCCTGAAGAGAGCAGGAACGTTAACATTACATTAACCTCAATAGCAAATGGACACAAGAAAAATAATAGATTAAAAACTTATTAAAAGGCTGGGCAGGGACGAAACTATTAATTTATGACTTTAAAAGGTGTTGATAAAAAGGGAAAATAAAGAGTGAAAAATAGAACAGAGGCAAAGAACAGAAAGATTAGGGCAGGTGATCTCATCAGACAGAAGAATTAGATTTTGCTTTGACAGAAGAGTGGGTGTGTGTTTAAAGTGAATGAAGGAGGGGGATTACGGGTACCTGTACAGGACCGATGCTTTTATTTCTTCCTCCTGGCATGCCATCCTCTCTGATTGCTAAAGGACAAAAGCAAATAATAAACTGTAAGTCGTTTTCCAAATAATCTTACCTTCAAAATTAGAAATTACATTTTTCTCTGAAATTATTTGCCTCTTTTCAGCATTTAATTGGACATTTAAGAAAAAGAAGTTTGTATATTGTAGGTTGTATGTAAAGGGGAATTAAATGTCAAACGCAAAATGACAAAAAAAAGTTTGGGGAGGAATGGAAGTTTAGAAAAACAAATTTGAAAAAAATATTATCTATTGCGTTTTACCAAAGTCCCTTTAGGTAAGTCCCTAAACCCTATGCAAAGTTCCTACCATTTGCACTCGTGCATAGGTGAAATGGCCACCAGAAAGAAGTGATCATTTTAAAGTATTTTCCACCAACTGTACTAAATCACTCTTGAGAACATCATAATGGAGTGCTCAGTTTTTATTTATACATATTTTATATATACTTACTTTTAATACATACATATTTTCTCCTTACTAAGACAAAAAATTACAGACATTATTGACAAAGACATACAGGTTATGATATGGTTTTTATTACAGCTGATATTTCTTTTATGGATTTATTTATTTATTTTTCCTTCCCAACCAATACAATAATGAAAGCAGAAACTATTTTTAATAAAAAACTATTAAATAAACTAAATAAACTATTTTTTTATAAATCCTAAATTACAACAGATTCACAGTGGCTAATCATCTTGACTGATAATGACTTTGACTAGGTGATGGACCAGTACTGCCCACCTGTTTAGCAGCAAAACATGACTAAACCAGTTTTGCTGGTTAAGCTTTTCAGGTGAAGTGCTATTGTTTTCCAGATGTTTCTGATTAAGCAAGCTAGAGGGTCAAATATGGAAAAAACAGGTCATTAATTTTTTTTTTTATCTGGGAAAAGCAATGAAACAAAAATACCTAGAGAGATCACAGCTGGTTTAGTCTCTCACCTTTGCGGTTCATTCCCATCTGCAGGCACTTAAGAAGCCTGCAGTACTGGCAACGGTTGCGCTGCTTACGCGACATCTCACAGTTCTTGTCACGGCTGCAGCGGTAGACACGCTTGTTGCAGATGCTGCGTTTAAAGAATCCCTTGCAGCCCTCACAGGAAATGATGCCATAGTGCAACCCTGTTGCACGGTCTCCACATATAAGACAGGAGCGCTGCTCAGCCTGGTCATCTGACAGAAACAGACACAGAGAGCAATTACTGCCATAATATATCTGAATACACATTTTAGAAATGAAACAGATGTCTCTTATTAACCGCTAGTTGAGAATATTTAATGTACCACTTTACAGAAAAACAGAAGTATGACATTAAAATGGGCTGTTCTTTACTAAATAAATATTACAGGTCTAATTTTGAATAATTTATGAGCGCACATTATCTCAAACAATAATAAAAGATTAGTTATTATAATCTGTAAAAATAAAGATTATGAGAATATATTAACTTTAAATGCTTCCTAATCGACTTTTCTGCTGAGGTTACCAATACCACATGAGTGTGAAAAAATTACCAGTAATACCATAGCCCACTGTTTATATAACTATTTAAGTCTGATAAATAGAACCAAGCCCTGCATTACTTGGTGCTCATTATGGAAGTAATTTAAAAACTGAAATTGCCCAAATTCCCACAACTCAGACAAACACTGCAAGACACACACACTTCCTCCCACAGCCAAAAATGGGTGGGCACCACAGTAACCATGAATAGTATGGCCGTGAGTGGAATGTGCTTGCTCACCACTGACTAAGTTGCTCATGGCTGACTAAGTGGAGAAAGGGTTCAAACCAAGAGCAACGGAAACCCTAACCCTCACTTCCCTTCCTTCACTCCTACCTTCCCTCTGTCCTGCTTGCCCGCTGTCAGAACTATAATATCACCTAACACTGAAGCCAGACCCCCTTCTATCCGCTGCCTAATGAACCAATACAGTCAACACTGCTGCTTAGAGGGCAAAATAAACCCCACAGAGATGAGAGAGAGGATAAAAATAATATGTGGAAAGTTATTCGGTGGCAGAACACAATCATCATGATGTAGTGATGTTCAAAAATTGTTTTGAACTTTTATCTCTTCCTGGGAATGCAACTGTTATCAGAAATCAAAAACAATTAAATATATTAATTGTATTATTTAAAATAAATTAATATATTAATTTAATTAATATTGCTTGAAAACTTATCAAGATGTCAGATTATTTTAGGCTAAAGAGGATGGTGTTAATACAGAAGAGTGTGCTGAAAGATCTACCCCCTCAAAAGAACAAACAAACAAACAGATTATAAAGGCAGAACATTATAAACATAAACACAAACAATGTTCATTTCTTGTATGTAAGGGAATGTAAGGAAAAATAGGAAAAAAGCTGCTGCTGGTAGAGAATGTGGTGAGGTCAACAGCCGGGGCTGGGGGCCATTAATAGAGAGTTCAAGTCATAAAAACATGGTCATGGCCCAGCACCTTTTCTTTCTCAATATGAGAGGGAGTTCCACAGGCCCGTCATTACAGCGGAGTCAAGAACAGGCCATTCATACCATCTGACATGCCTTTTACTTCTCTATAGGACAGTATGATTACAGTGGAAAAGCTTTTCTTTTGGCTGTCTTTCTGTGGAACTTTCAAAACACTGGGGCTTCAGTGTTTTCTGTGAACAGACATGTCTTCCCAGTTAAGAAGGGGTCAACAGTGCACAGATACAGTTATAGGAGAGTTAGTTGTAGGATTTAATTTCCTTTTTCCTTTATAGACTATGTTCGATTTCACAGGAAGCTGAAAGGTTTGAGGCAAGCAAACGTTTTTAAGAATCAAGAAGGTTTGTTTATAAACTTGAATGATTTATAAATAATATTTTGACTGCTGTCAAAATATATTACTGCTGGAACAAATAAACAAACAAGTAAATACAATAATTTTCAGTGGATATTTTGGTTATTTTGTATCAGTGAAATTATTACATCAAAAAAAGTACAAATTCTCATTGTTTCAGGCCTGGGTGATATATTAAATAGGTACAATGATTTTGCTATTTGCTATGATGTTATGAGCTATTTGAATATCACAATGATACTCAAAGACACTGGGAGGGAATATATGCAGCCAGGCTCTTACTGAACTTTCAAATGGAGAACTTCTAAAAGTCTTGTTGTATTAACATATGAATCTGAAAGCAAGGTCAACTCTTATACTGCTATTCAGATCAGTAGACAGACAAATTCCATACACAACACAACCTTTCCCTTGGTGATTTTAAAAAAAACTTTATGCAAAGGAATTAAATTCACTACTAAATGAACTAGCTGATCATTAGCATCAAATAGCAGAATGTAACGTGAAGAAATGTAACAGTGAAGAAAACCAGACAACAAAGCTAATTTTGTTCACAAAAATCAAATACATTCTAAATACACTTTTAGAGGTGCACTCAAATGTGAAGGATCCCATATACAGTACTGTAACACTGACCCTTCATTGTTACTTTCAACCATTTGCCTGGAATTCTTGGCAGATGTTGTTTTATGCCGGATGCATCTGAAACCATAAATTATTAACCAGTGTATGTGAAATGACTGGCTTCCTTTAATGAGAAAACACAGCTTTCAAAGTGCGCTTCCTTTATTCACACCCTGACCTCCCTGATTAGTTAAATTTGTCGCCCTCTCTTTCAAGTGCATGGCCACCATATAAACCTGAAGTTTTCTCACACCTTCACACACTTGATCCCACAGTGTCACCTCACCTCACACCCCTCCACCCCATCTCAATCTGCCCTGTCACTCACATGAACATTCCTAAAAATGTCCAGGACCATCTGCCCCCATGGATGTGGAGAACTGTAAGTCTAATTAAGTCTCATCTAACTGCTTGTCTAATTCACTCAAAAGTATTTTAAATTATTTTCTGCCTCTCCTTGAGTAAATCTTACAAAAACTTGCCCAGGTCACATCTGAGGCCAAAATGAAAATGAATACAAAGCTATTTTTAATTCATTATACTTTTAATTCGGATTTTCCATCCATTATTTTTTCACATTTCTACGATAAGAGCTGGGGATGAATAATTACTATAAATATAATATAATGCAAGTGTTCTAAAAATAGATCTAACTGTGGTAAACTATGATCCAGATATATACTTTGCAGGTTTTGTGAGATTCCCCTAGTCCCAAGTGATATTTACCAATACTAAGAGTAACATTCACTGTATGTTTGGCATTGATTTGAGACTCTCCTCTTGCCTTGGGCTAAGACGCCCCCGCCTTCCACACACACAATGCTGAGACCCCCCACTGGACCTATTAAAACCTGCATTGTTACCCTGAGGTCAGGCCTGGCTTCATTCCAAACTTTACCAGGAGCAGGAAATGCATAGCTTGAGATTTTGAACAGTAAAGCCACTAAATAGCAGCCTGGTAAAAACCTTCCATCTTCATTATGCCATAAGCCCATATTAAATGGTCATGAAAAGCTTAAATGAAACTGAACAAAAAATTATCTCCAATATGACAAAAAATGCAAACTTTAAAATGAAACATGATGCATTACTAGCCAGGTTTAAACACACCTACTATTTAACATCAGCTCTAGAAAATAACATTAGTGGAAGCCTGAAAATGATGTAACTACTAATTTTACTATATAACTTAAAACAATATTGTAGCTTAGGTAGCCTGAATTTGTCTACGCTCTCTCAAGTATATTGAGGTTTCTGAAGCTTTCTTATGTGAATTAAAACAGTTCCTATGAATTATTCCTATATCACCATTATTAATAAAGTAACTTATAATAAGTTAAATTTTGTTATTTGGCAGTACTACCAATTTAAAAATGAAATTAAACTAAAAGACAAAATTCCAAATGACACAATTGAAGGAGATCCCATGATAATTTACTGTAATTTTTACAGTATTATCAGCACTTGGAACTTCATTATAGCGGTAATCATGCACTTTTGACAACAATGACCTTTGGTAGGAGAGTGACCATGTGTCCAGGCAGGTGTGTGTAGCTAATCAGCGGAGGATGGGAGGATGAGCAGATGATCGTGGGTGAAGAGTGGAGGATGGGCTAACAGAGAAACAGAGGTCTTTTGAGGGCTTTGTCTTTTGTTTCCATTACAATCAATCCAAGCTAAGTGGTTGGGGGTTTGCTGTACTTTTTCATTCTTTATGCATTCCTCTAATCTCTTTCACTAGATTTATCTTTTTATCCCTATATCCACAACCTTTTATACTGTATGCAGGCCTGTCACTGTTCAACAATAACATCTATTTGAAAATAGACAACGATAAACAGCTGTGACCTAACATGTAACAAACAGCTTTTCAAATGACATAAAACAGCATAAATGTAACATTTAACAAGCCAGGCTGCAATGCAAAACTATGATATGTGGCGGATCACAGGCAATCTTTCATCCTGATTTATCCCAGGCATCCACAATCCTATTTTGATCTCTCCCCTCTGTGCTGACCATCTCTGTATACTGGACAGTGTTATGGAAATCTTCCAAACTCAAGAGTCACAACTAGCTTAGCTATTCTTAAACTCAAAGCATTAAATAATGAATGAAAATAAATTCACTAGCCAAGAGACCCCCCCCCTGCAACCGACACACTATAGTAATCTTATAACCATTACAAGAGGCCAAGAATTAGCATTTGGTAATTACACTAAGGCTCAGTCTTAATGTAAAGCAGAGATTCTGCTTACTAAGACTTCTGTAGCTCTAACAAGATTTGTGCTTCATGTAAATGTACCCTAAAGCATTTAATAACCCTCCATTCAGTTGGACTTAGACCAACTGAATGTTGAAGTTGGACCCTGGTCTCATTTTTGCAGATCTACACTAAACATTAACCATTAAAAGTCTGCACTACATTTTGTTTGATGTTAAAAAGGGGCTACAAAAAGCCCATTTAAAACCCAAGTAGGGTCTAACATCTGAGAACTTGATGACGCAAAAGAGAAATTTGTAACCTCAAAGCAAACTTGTGTTACAGAGACGGCAAGTAAAGTTACTACATATTATTGACATGTTTATCTGCATCACTGGATTTCCACATCTTCTTCATTGCTGGCCTCTCAGTAGTGTCTATAGTTAGCTTAACAAAATCAATAAAAGCCATCAGCAGATAAAGTGCATCAAAACCTGAAATATTTGCAAACATTTCACAAGACACCAAGACACCCTATTGACTGATTGAGCTCACCAGACCCCAGCTCCTTGACAACCTCATGCTACCTTAAAATGTTAATTTGGAATTTTAATTACAAATTAATACAGTCACAACCTTGGTTTTGCAATTTTAACAAATCTAAAACGTAGAGAGACTCTACGTAGATGTAGCTGTTATTTTACAACATAAAGACAGACACAAATATAAAGTCTTGTTGATATGTTTACTAATTTTCTTAGCACCTCTAGAAGTAAATCAAGGCTGTATGGTTCTGGAACCTTAGGTTTAAATTCATGCAAACTGTAAACCTTTTGTTCATTTCATTAATTTCTTTCATTTACGTGATTTTGGTACACTTTATTTTAGGCTGTCCATGTTACAGTGCAATCAGACACAAGTACTGAGTAATAGTAATTAACAACGTGTACTTTATTATTGGGTTAGAATTTGGTTTAGGGTTGGTTTAGCTATATGGAATTATGCCCTGGAACATAAAGAGTTACTGTGATTTTTACAGTGGTTATGGTGTGTTTTTACAGTTTAACAGGGAAGTCTTATACCAGCAAAGACCCCAGGAAGGCGTTTGGCTATAGTTTGGCTACGTCATTTGAGAATATGAATAGACGCAGCACTAAATCAATAAAGACCAATGAACTCCTTTGTTTCATAAGATATTAAGACCCCAGAACAGCAATAACCTGATATTTGCTTTAGTGATATAGTTACAGATATAAGCTAATTTATTGGTAGGTGTAAGGCTGCTTCTTTAACAGGTTTTAGTTAAGAACTAAATTAGATCAGAATTGCTGAACCTTTTCTAATGACCTTCTCTGCTGTTATTGATCTTCACATAGCTTAAAGGCCTCTCCCCTCTTGTGTGCGTGCACACAAACACACACACATACACAAATACCACACCCCACCCTCCTCCACCACAGAGGTTTCCTGCATAAGTGAATGACGAATGTACCTTAAAGAACAACCAAGGAAACATGGAGTGGCAGAGCAGGTAGGAAAAAGGAAGACAGAATATAAGGGGAGAGAGAGAGACAGTCGGGTGAATGAAGACCCAAGATGAACCCCTTCTATCAGAAACAATAACAGCAGAGATGGGCAGCAGTCAAATATGATTAGAAGGAGGTAAAGTTGTTATGTACAGTCCTTTCAACCCCCTCCACCCCCCACCCACACAACTGTTTTTACAAAGCCGTTGTAATCTTAAAGTGCCGCCCAGAGCCACTGTAAATTATTCTCCAAACTCTTATTTCACAATTGCTTGTTTAGATTATATCAAAATTAATTTTAATAAAGGGATTAAATCCCTTTATAAAATACCACTCCTAGTGATTAAGAAATATAAGTCTTTTAATGGTCATTGGCATTAAAGGAACTGTTTAATGCTTTTATAATTTATAACAGGTTTAATATATTAACATTACAATTTAAAGGTGTCAAATGAGACACAGACAAAAGTGTTGAATTTAAACAAACATTTGCCTTACAAAATATGTATTAAAAATTCTATAAAAAACATTACAAATGAAAAACCTTTGTTATGTATGGTCAAAAAAGTGTGTAGGTTTTGAAATAGATATTTTGGGTTTTTGTATTTTAACTGTAATTTTATAATTATTGGCTGACATATTGACCTGGCTGACACATCAGTCTTTACTAATAACCTTACATCTCTTTATATTAACGTGTGTGTTAGCTGTTTAAATTAGGCTTAAACATGAACACTATATAACATTAACACAAATATGTAAGAAATAGCCACAGAGGTGTTTAACAATATCCTTTCATTCATTTTGAAATGTAGCTCCGGATCCTTTGAGTGCTCAACTATTCAACATATTCATAGTTTTTAAAGCGAAGTCCACACTCTTCCTGAACGTCATTAACATATCAAAAGGGTATTCTATGAAAGAAACCGAAATAAGCAAATGAGAAATAAAAAAAGATCTGACAAATAAGAACTATTAACACCTTCCATCATTTTGCGAGTACTTTTTCACACCACCTTTTTAGAAAGGTAATTGGTAATTGGGTAAAATCTGCTTAAAACTAATACAAGGTAGACAGAAAGTCAACATCACATTTATTCAGTAGCCGGCCCGTCTGCGCTCAATCTGACACTTCACACTATTCCAATTATTTGTGGTTTTCAAGCAACTATACAAACACATCGTTAGAATGAATGTATTTTTCTTACCAGAACTGGGTACTGCTGTTTTATGAAGACAAATGGTTCAAGATATGGATTTTAAATAGCACATTTGTTAAGGGAATGCTAAAGGTTTTGGTTTGTTATCAAGGTCCAAGGCCAACAAATGAGGGGAAATAAAAGACCATGGTGCCGTCAAATGTGTCATTGTTTGTTATTTCAATTGTAGTTTATGATTGGGTAAAATCAAACTGAATTTGTGTTGCACCAAAAAGGTTTATCATCATTACAGAGCAAACTGAGATGTAATTATGTGGGCAAACTAAAATCTACAGCTCTGAGGGGTGAAGTTTGGGCTACAGTAAAACCACACAGGGGCCACGGGGGTTGTGTGTGCATGCACAGTGTGTGTGTGTCGGGGGTTTTGAGCGTGGAGCCTAGCTGACCCCCGCTTACCATCACATGAAGACAGCTGCCTGCTCAATGCAGAAAACCTTTTCCAGATGGGCAACAGTCTGCATACCACACTGTGTGCACTAGAACCATAAACTTACTAAACACACTACCTCTGTACACTACACTATAAACTGAGTACAGACTTGAACAATCATGCAGTCAAGAGCCTAAACAAACCCCTTTTAAAAATGCCCCCTGAAAATCTATTTAGAAAATTAAACTGTACGTACATGGGTTCTGTTTGCCAAATCTAGTGCTGGGCTGCAATGTCTAATAACATCAGTGATCTCCATCTACAGTAATACAAACTGTATCCTACACCTAAGAGCGTAAAAAAGCTTTTTAAGGAACAGGATGAAAATTGAATAAAACTATTATGTGCACTGTTCTATGTTCACTCTTCAATGATATCTAAACAGTTATGGTACCTTATTAAGGCTGAATAAAAAAATTACATTGCTGAAGCACACATTTCACACTCTCTGCCTTCTAAACACAATCTAGATTAACAAATAGAATTTAATGATTTTAAGATGCTAAATACTTCTGAGATCACTGTAAAAATAATCTATAGTCAAACCCCTCCTAACAGCTGACAGTCTTTAGCTGATATACAGTACAGAAGTACATAAACGGAACAAAAACAAGTGCAGTTTATGCATTAAGAGTACAAGAATATGAGCAATTTTGCCATTGACTTTACACTATATGCACAATTAACCTTAAAAAGGGCTTTTCTTTTAACTGATCTGGGATAAGTGGTTACTCTCTTTCTCTCTCACATTTAAACAGCCTTGCTTACAAACACATATCAAGAGCAATTTGGTCTCAAATAAAAGAACATATCTGTCCTTCTCTTACCTTCCCACGAATCCATCTCATGTCTATCCTGGTCTCCCTGTCATCCATTCATTCATGTATCCTTCTAAAGAACATCACAGACCTCATGACTGTCTTTCTTCTCCTGCTCCTTTCTCACAGCTTCCTCCTCTCTGTTCTGACTCTCACTGATCCTCCTCTCAGGCTCAGCCCTGCTGGTCAATTTCAGCCTGGTCACATGACCACTGAGTTCAGGCCCAAGGGGTCACGGCGTGGCCAGAGGGCCAATGGCAATGCGGAGGCTATCTGAGTGGCCCTGAGATAGCCCTGTTTTCCCTGCTGCTAAACAATGCATGTCCCCTCCCTCCGACTCTCTTATTCACTCTACCTTTCGTTCGCATCAACGTCAGCAGAAGTGCACAAACAGTCAAAGGCTGCAAACGTGAGCACAAATTAAACTGAATTTTGAGCTCAAATTTAGCTGTTTTGTCGACAAGTTTGAACAGTAACTGTGAAAAAAAAAACTACATCTTATCAAAAAATACTACATCTTATCCCAAATTAATCATTCTTTTTTAGTATGCAGTCACATAACCAATTTTATTTTAGTATTGTGCATAAAGTTACATCTTTGTACATATGAAAATTGAAAAACCAAAGCAGAGACCAGCATAAACTTTTTATCAATTTGCATTTACCAGCATTTAAGTTATTATATGTTATGTTATTCAGTTATTATATATGATTAATATATGATTAATAGTATGATTTTCTATCTATTTTCAAAAACAGTTGTTTCTCCTTAAAAATTACATTTTAAAATACCCTCCTAAAATGTTTTTGACAAATTACCATGAAGGAAATACCATGAAGTTATGTACACTAAGTATCCTTCACTACCATTCAAATCAACATGATAAATCATAGTACAAAACATATTAAAATGATATTAGTTTATTATTACCATAACATCCTAGTATTACCATAATATCATCAATTAATCATAGTACTACTACAATGTATTAGAATATACTTGTAAATATACTTGTGAAGCACTTTTTTGGTATATTGTTAAAAAGAACTTTGTGCTATAAAGTTTAAAAAACAGTACAGAAACATGATTATGTAAATGATAGATATGAGACATTTTTGCCAATTCTTAAAATCTATTTTAAAACTCACTTGCATATTTATCATTTTGAGAAGCAACTGGTCTGCAAAAGGTTTTATTAAAAAAAAAATGTGTTGATTTTTTTGTGGGAGGATACTTTATAGGCGTTTACAAGACCCCAGACCTGTATCCAGTTCGTATGATAGCATTAACCCTCTGCTAATACTAATGATGACCCCTCCCTGAGCTACACATAAGAGGCTTTTCACATTCAAATGCAACAGTAGCATCAGAAAGGGTGTGAGAGGGAGGAGAGGGAATCTGTGTTGGACTTTGTTATGTAGAGGTAAGGTGGGCTGTATGTGTAGTCCAGTATTAAGTTGGAGGAGGTTCAAGTTTCTGCTGCAGCTGTCATGGATTCAACCCTCGGGCTACTGCTAACACATAAGCTAAATGCATTTAATTATCTTCAGGAGCGCTGGAGATGTATGGACACTTGGAAATCACATTAACAAAGTTGTGACGTTTCTTTCTAAATGGCTTCTCTTCTTGATCAAATCCAAACATGTTTAGAGAATATTGGCTACACCCAAACATTCAATATTGACACGGGGATTCATCTCAAACAAGCGGATGACTGTAGAATGTCATGTATTTTGTTTGAAAGGGTCACTGTAGAGGTACTTAATGATAAAGGATGGACATAATGCTTATACGCAATTTAACTTACCTTGGTTATACTGGTTGACCAATCATAGTTGACCAAAATACTGCACTTTTATGGTTTTGTTACACTACTACCACCATTTGACAACAAAAAGACAATTATTGTAAAAGCTTCTTACACTATTTAAAGGAGACTCTGTATTAATTACAGAATTGCTGATGTATCAACTGTAATATTTACCGCTGAGTTTTAATCAATTTAAAACCATCTACATATCAGCTATGGCAAGAAAAAGGGTAATAAACAATTGGATAGTTTATAGATAATTGTGTGAAAGCAGTTGTAGAATGTCTGTTGTGTAATCCAATATTTTATCTAATGAAATCTATGATGATCTAATGAATACTTGCCAAAACAAAATGAAATTTCTACAAAATATATATATTTTTTAATATTGTAAAAAAAATATTGTAAATAAGTAAATGAACCCGATCGCCCCCTAGTTGTTTTTTAAATTCAGTATCAGTCAAAAACTTCTATTGGTGCATCCCTAGAATTAATGAATGATTCTACAGTAGTAACAATATCTGTATCAAGAACAATGTTTTGGTGAAACTGATTGTCATAAATTACTGTAGGTGAGAGAAATGTTAAAAACAGGCATTGATAACGAAAAACATATTTTGTGTGAGGGGAAGAATAAAGGCAGTAATATTAAGACACAACAAATGTTTTCAGCAAACGAAACCCTGTGATTCCACAGACAGTGTGTCATTTCCCAGATTACCACAGATACCAGGAATGCCTCCCTGACAGGGTCATCACCATATGCTCAGTCACAAGCTGACCTATAAAACACTCAAAAGTCAGAAACAGACTTTTCTCCCCATGCAGCTTTGACAGGAATGATTTCATCATCTTGTGATTATAAATTAACTTTAGAAAGTTCCCAGGCAAAAAATAAACAGTGCGATTACAACTGCAACATATTTATATTTTAAATCTGTATCAAACTAGTTGCATCTAGTTGCTCAAAGCTCTCTTTAGTTGTAATTACTGCCAAATAACAGTTTTAGGGAAACCATGCTAAGTTTTAGGGCTAGGCACCCAGTTTTTCCCAGCATGTGGTATTGGGGCTAATTTGAATTTGAAACTAAAACTATGCGAACTAAGCAAACATCCAATAGGCAATGCTTGCTAAAACAAAGAAAACAGAACACAAATAAAAGAATGTGAATTATGAAGTGCCCATTAAATGCTGTGCATTGGTGTTCATTGTTTCTGTAGTATGATGAGCTGGATCATGATAAAGAAGCAGTTTTATTGGCTATCACTTTTACACTATGTGAGTGTTTGACGCTTTATTTTAAAGAGTTCGGTAATTCTGTGGTATTGAAAAGTATTTGCATGAAAAGTGAAAGAATTGACCAATCACTATTTATTAACAGTTTTATTCAAATGAAAAATATTGTTTAATATGACTGAATCATATTAAACCTTAGTAAATTAGGTTATTCTTACAAAAGTAATTGATGCAGTGAAACCAGAACTACTCTTAACTTTAACAACTTCATATGTTAACTTTATATAGCACTTACCTAAGAGGACTGTGAAGTTACATTTTGTTGCATGCGTGTGCCCATCTGTAATGTACTGATCCCAAAACATTAGCGGGATTTGAAACCCCCCGGAAAACCTGGGGGAATCACTGCGGAATTATTCAATCAATACCTTTTATGGCTTAATGTTATGAAATGTGATTGTGTTTGTAATAGAACCAACCAAAGCAGTGTTGTGTTTCAACTGTACAACCTTGGGGCATCTTCTAAAACTCCCTGGTGAATAAATTAAATTGTTTTTAGCCATACGAGCTCAGCTGCAAAACAAACATATTTGTTGCCACAGACTGTAACATAAACTCAATATTACTTCTTAGTCAAGTGTGAAAAGATAGATTTGACTATTCTTTTCCAAGTTTAAATCTAATTAAACTGGCTAGAGTAAGTATTCTTATTAAAATATTAGCCTTGTGAGAGTCTCCACAAATTTAACAAGGGAATGGGTGATGGGGGTAGAAAGCACATTTTTGTGTCTGTGTGTACGTTTGTGTGCAATAAGCTATGATGAAAGCAAGGATTAATGCAACACACACACTTTAGCCCCAACAGTTTCCACTGAGGATTTGACCTTGGTATGTCATTTCTAATAGGAGATTGAATTTGATGAACAGGAGATTAGCCAATGAGAAGAGACCATATGTCACCCTTGACCTTGCTGCATCCTTCCTGACCCTCCTGCTTAGCATGCATGGGATGAATGGCATAATCAGCTGCTTTGACCCTGAGGTCAAAGTTGGCCAAAGTATGCTGAATTTCCTGTCAGCTTGTATGCTGACAGAAGCACTGTGTGGGTTCTGAGCACTGGTCACAGATACTACAGATATAGAAAAATACAGATACTAAATGAAAAGTAAAAATATCTATCCAAAAATATACTTAAGTAGAAGAAAAAGTACCACATTAAAGTGTCCTTGAGTATTAAAAAAGTAACAGTAAGAATGAAAGCAGGAGAAATTCTTGCTTAAACATCTTTTACAAAAGTGATGCATAAAATGTTTTGTCCTGCTTTAGAACTCACTTTAACAATTAAAAAGCAATACATGCAAAATGTTAAAATAAAACATGCTACTGTTGTGAAACCTCTGCTTGAACTTTAGCAGTAGCTGCTTTTTAAACCTGTTAAGTCAGATCCAGCTCATCTAAGGCTAAAGAGCATCTCACAGGCTGCTGATACAGTGATTGTTATCATTTGTCTTAGGTACAAATCAAGATGCTGTGCATTTTGGTTATTTATGAAATGTGACGTCACTTCACAATTACCAATAACATATAAAATTCTAACTAAAATAAAAAATGTAAGGAGTTAAACATACTATTTTATTTGAAAATGTAATTAGAATTAGAAGTTCTTAAAATGTAAATTATTAAATGTTTTTAATTGATAATGTAATAAAGTAAAGTACAATTACAAGTATAGTAACGCAGCACGACTAATGCTAGTAATAAATGTAGGGTTACTGACAGTATGTTTATGCAGTGTATTACCATGTCAAACAATGTGTGTTTGGACTGCTGTGGGTATACATTTCTGTCAGCAGCATATAAACACACTCTGGCGCTGTTGCATGACACTCTAACATCAGGCTATCAGTTTCCCTAGTGCAAGGCTCAATAATAAAGATCTTTGTTCTGCTGGCCTGGTCTAACCAATAGTTCAGAGTGTTAAGTTGAAACTTTGTAACTTTGTATAGCAGTTCTCATATTGTTGTCTCCCTCAAACAATAAATCGCTTCATTATTTTTCTCCATTTTTTTGCAAGTTGCTCAAGATCACATTTGTACATACTATGACAATATTTTCACTAAGCTCAAAACCGACGACATTAATTGTGTTATTATGATGAGCTATAATAAAAAATAATTTTATAAACAAACTTTTGATGGAAAACATGAAATATGGGGATATATTTGTTTCTCAAGCCATTCCAATTGATTGACTTTTTATAAATCACCTGCACAATTTTCATCTTTATCAGTCAAGTACATAATGTTACTTTGGTGGCCAATTGAAATCAATAAATGTCTACATTCTGTAGACATCAAACACATGTATGTCATTAATGAGTGCAAGGTTAATAGGGCAGCTGACATTCCTGTCAACTGGCCCCTAACATTATTATTGTTGAGCCCTGTTAGTGGTTATTGATAATGTTCCCCCAATACAGCTTTATATGAGGCTGATGATATGTGGATAGCCGCTCAAATCAAATATGTCAATAACATCAACTGCACATAAGACTAAATATATATTGAATAATATGAATATATATTATTCAATTTGAGCACTGAATGTTTCTGTTTTGATTTTAATGTCTTAAGATGTGAAAAGATTTAATCAAATATTAATCTTTCTTACACACCTATCATATGACATCAGATGACATCCATTAATACACTGAAGATGGATGAATTACTTTTATTATGCCTGTATGTGGATCATCAATCATTTGGATCATTTGGATTCTCTTCCTAATGGAGTTACAAATATTTTTCTAAAAAATCTAGCCAAAGAAGGGAGGCCTGGAATGGCATATAGGTGAGAAAACTTTCATTTTTGTGGGAACTATTCCATTAAGATTCACCATAGTTGTATACTGTTGATGTTTACAGCACTAAGTGGTCTTAAACTCTTGATTTTGCATCAACTATTTTGACACTGATGCCGATACTACGACTGATGATATTAATGTCAAAATTACTAAATATCAACCTATTAATTGGCCTACTTAAAACATTGGTCTATCACTAATGTGTACAACACACAAAGTCTAGGTAAGGGCAGATTATCAGGACATTATATTCTTTGATAAATTAAATTTATTTGTGCTTACAAACATCATATATACATATATATAAAAATAGCTGATGACAAGTACGGACTGCTAAACCAGCATTTAAAAAACAGAAAATCCTTTGTGTCTTTCTTTTAACCATCCTGCTAATTATTCCATAAGTACATGATGAATGAGTAACTTGACCTATGTGAGGTCACGGCCGCTCTGCACTAGATTGGATTTAGGATGCGGTAAATTACATTATGACCAATCCTTATTTTTTTTGGTTACTGATCAATCACAACACTGCTGTTCTCAACAGAGGAGAGACACCATATGCTAATACCACAAATGACTAATAACTACAGTGGAAACATGAATGACTGTGGGATTTATAATTAGAATCTATTCCAGATATGATTTGAAGTAGATTGACTGGTTTAAAAGTTGTAAGCTCTAATAATGTCTAATAATGTAAAAAGTTTCTTTTACATCTTAGCTGTACCCATTTGTACATTCTGCAATTTCACATGATGCATATGTACAGGGGTTGGACAATGAAACTGAAACACTGGCCAATTTAGTGTTGGAGGTTTCATGGTTAAATTTGACCAACCTGGTGGCCAATCTTCATTGATTGCACAATCCACCAGTAAGAGCAGAGTGTGAAGGTTTATTTAGCAGAGTAATAGCACAGTTTTGCTTAAAATATTGCAATGCACACAACATTATGGGTGGCATATCAGAATTCAAAAAAGGACAAATTGTTGGTGCTGTGACTAAGATAGCAAGTCTTTGTGATGTATCAAGAGCCACGGTATCCAGGGTAATGTCAGCATACCGCCAAGAAGGACAAACCACATCCAACAGGAGNAACTGTGTACGCAAGAGGAAGCTGTCTGAAAGGGATGTCCGGGTGATAACCCGGAATGTATCCAAAAAACATAAAATCATAGCTGCCCAACTCACTGCACCTCAACTCTCCTGTTTCCACCAAAACTGTCCGTCGGGAGCTTTACAGGGTCAATTTACATGGCCAGGCTGCTATAGCCAAACCTTTTGTCACTCGTGCCAATGCCAAACGTCGGTTTCAATGGTGCCAGTAGTGAACATCTTGGGCTGTGGAAAATGTTAAACATGTATTGTTCTCTGATGAGTCCACCTTCACTGTCATTCCCACATCCGGGAGAGTTACAATGTGGAGAAGCCCCAAAGAAGCGTACCACCCAGACTGTTGCATGCCCAGAGTGAAGCATGGGGGTGGATCAGTGATGGTTTGCCAAGGACCAAACCATTCTGGAGGACCATGTGCACCCAATGGTTCAAATCTCCCATGGCCTGCACAGTCACTTCTAAATATTATGGAGCCACTTTGGGGTGTTTTGGAGGAGCGAGTCAGGAAACGTTTTCCTCCACCAGCATCACGTAGTGACCTGGCCACTATTCTGCAAGAAGTATGGCTTAAAATCCCTCTGGCCACCGTGCAGGACTTGTATCTGTCATTCCCAAGACGAATTGATGCTGTATTGGCTGCAAAAGGAGGCCCTACACCATACTAATGAATAATTGTGGTCTAAAACCAGGCGTTTCAGTTTTATTGTCCAACCCCTGTTTGTGCAAACATGTATACAGGTTGACAAATAACATGCCCATACAATACATAGTGTATTTAGACACACATATATATTATGCCTTCTAATCTGATTATTTTGAGCCAGAATTTTGACTGTTGTAATCTAAATCATGTCACAAAAACATCAGATGAATTTTATTCTAACACTCTTTCATTGTGAAGCGGTTGACTACATTATTATTTCATGGCTAGTTAGCTACTAATCCAAAATACCAAATATATGGACATAAAGAATTGATTTAAGTTCTAGTTATCTGAATTGGTGAGTACAGAGGGACCTCGACACGGAACAAACATCCAAAAGAAAATTGGTTGTCAGCTATAACAGTCAAAACTTAAAATCTTAACTTAGTATGGCATGACATTGATGTAACCATTTGCATATTTAAAATAAAAACTTGAGAAAATGTCCCACTTTACCTCCATTCAGTGTGTGGTATGAGGCTAGCCCCATCTGTACCTAGGAAAATTCCTCCCAGTTTATTAAAAAATCAGGTAACTATAATAGTACTTTAGTAGACTAACCAACAGATGGCAGCACTAAACTGCACAGCAGTGTTTAACACACTCAACTGCCTGCCAGATGACCCACCCAAACCTTGCTGCACACTGTACAAGTTTCTCTAAAAGTTTACATGCCAGAGAAGAACACAGAGACACATGATGGGAATTAAGTTCAAAACAGAGATACACTTTTACGTCCATGTCACAAGACTCAACCCATATCTGAACTAAACCATTGAGATGTTGAGAAATCATGTGATTCATCACAAGAAAATAAGAGAGTTCATGTGACCAAAAACATCATGCATCAGAGGATGTGAATCCTAAGTACAAAAACCAGTATGTGAAATAGTTTATTGCAGTGTTGCCAGTGTTGTTTTGTGTGTCTCCCTCAGGTTAGGTTCTCCACCACAAAGGCCATTAGCGGAAGTGCTGGAATTTTGTCAATGGTTTGGATGAGAGGAAAGGTCTGTATGGTTGATTCTTGCACAGTTGCAGCTGACTGAGGTGGTAAGCGGTTAACCTCTCCACCCCAAACAAAGAAACAGACCCAAGTTACATTTCTATAAATCACCTCACTGTCAAGATTTCTGAAGCATATGATTAATCAGATACACAACAAAGATGTGTATTTGCTGATTATGTTACTTAACTAGACAGCTAGTTCATATTTTCAAGTTTTCTTTCATTGCAATTCTTTGGTATATTCCCCTCAAGCGACATGGTGGCTCCCATTGGTTTGTACAAAACCTGATGATTAATGTATGGAGTTGACCTGAGCAGTGTCACATTTACTTTATTGATTTAACTGATGATCAACCGGGGGTGTAGAATCTAAAATATTTTTTTAAACTTTACCTTATTAGAATAGAATAAAAAAATCTAAATTTATAATGTGGCTCAAAATTTTGGATTATGCTACAACTCCACTTTCAGAATACTTTATATTAGAATAACCTGGGGTTAAACGCCCACCCTAAAAGCATAATGATGATGGCTCATATCTAACTCAGTCTGTGGATTAAACTTGCAACCATTTGAATACCAGCTCTGAGTTTTAACCACCATGCCACCAGGTATGATCAGACACTGTATAAAGTAAGTCTTACAGTTTTAATGCTAAAAAACAGGTCCTTACACACAAGCCTTTCCTGATTCTAGCTTGGCAGCCAAGTCCATGCAGTTATACTACTGTAAACTGTCTTATTTTATTACATAAATACATAGTAATGTGAGGTTTCAGATCTGCAGGTGCTAAACTTTCCTGGCTCATGGCTGCAGACATGCTTTGAAGCTGCCAAGCCTGCAGGATTATGGGATGTGTCTCAACTACTCTGATTCACAACGACAGCCAATGTCTCAATGACTCAACACCTTAAACACTATGTTAACATAACATGATAAATGTGATCATGACAAATCTGATGAATAATTAAAAGCAAATTAAATACTTAACCTTTTCTGTTACTTATAGCAGTTAGTGGAAGCATTGTATGGACACAAACAAAGATTACTACTGACATGATTGATACGATTGGAAAATTTGCACTTGGCGCTATTCTAACTGAAAAGTTATATTTAACTAATTTTATTTGAATGTATCTTTAAATAATTATGTTATGCAAGTATTATGCATGTTCTACAACATACAATTTATTAGTTTTAGTTCATTTAAAAGGAATAATCTGGAAATCTCATGTAATAAAAGTGAATGATGACTACTAAAGATGTTTAGTAAATAAACCCAAATTTAAGTGTGTTGTATGGCTGTGTATGTGGATGAGTAAAAGATGCCAGATTTTTAATTTTTAGATGAACTAATCCATACATTTCCCATTTCTTAATTGGGTTGTAATGTTATTTTAATTCTGAAATTACGGAGACAAGTAGGGTTTCTTCTGTCAGAAAAGCCCTGCCATTATGATGTCAAAAGAAGTTTTAAATGTCAGATGATGTTGAACCTTACTTTCATGGTTCGATGACACCATTGACATTTTAACAAAGGACAAAAAGCCCTGATCCATTGAGTGCATAATCCACAAGACAAAAATACAGTATTTTATAATTACTGGACACTTATTTGTACAGCACAACCTCGTCAGTACATAAACAAAGAGTTAAACATTTAAAGACAAAGAGAGTGACTCGTAGAGGTCGCAAAAGATCAAGCTTCTTTGCATTCATGACCTCAATATAAGCACTCACCCTCTCACCATCATCCCTCGTATCTCCTGGACTCCTCAACCCCTTTTTTCTCCTCAATCTCCCTCTATTTTTCTCCTCCTTTTTCTGTCCAGCACTTCTCTACTTGCTCCAGAACTGTCACATCACATTAGTGCGTTTCACGCTCCACGCCTGCGGAAAAAACAGACATGAACCTCGCTGCAATTCTCGTGCTCCAGTTCCCTCTATGCACTCAACACAGCTAAAATACCAACATTATTTTATTCATGATGAGCCCGCTGATGCTAACATTGCCCCACTAAAGGCCATGGTGTCACACACAAGTTAACGTTAGGAGATGCTGATGATGCATGCGTTTATCTCTTTAAACCCTCTTTTCATCACTAAACTGATCTGTGATCTTTTACTCTATAACATGACATCGGCAACTCCAGGAGAGTAGGCCGTGATTTTTGTCCAGTTCAGTGTGTTTTTATTTTGGTGCTAAAAATACGCCATCAGTTATGTTTAAACATGACATTATCACCTCTTCCAACATGGGTTCGATTTCTAGGGAACATATGGACTGATAAAACATACCCAGCTGCACTGTGTACAAACGTGTCTGCCAAATGCCATGAAAAGATTAACATTTGATTGGGTTGAATCAAGTTTTCAATATTACAAGACATAATATACAATATGACAGAGAAAAAAAATTACCTGAAGTAAATGTCAGTGGGGTTTGGCTGTGCTAGCACAATGCTAGCGTGTCTGGCTGGCTGATCTTTTCTCACATCATCGAGTCTGTCTGGAATTATATCAAGATGCAGAACAATTGAACCTACAGTACATTCGTAAGAACTGTAGCATCTTCAAAATGCTTGGAACAACCTGCCTGCAAACCTACCTTAACACCTGTGGGCAAATGTCAAAAGCTATTTTATATGCAAAGGGTGAGCACATCAAATATAAACTCAAATTGATCAATAAAGTTGATCATGAAATTATTTTATCTTATTTTTTTTATATTTATCTTAATTATTTATCTTATGTTTTCTTTAAAACAGCTTCCATTTACAGCATTTTTTTGCAAGTACCTCAAACATCTCACAGTACTGCAGTTTCATGTTAGGTTGTTCCAAGCATACTTTTGCCATAGTTTTTATAGATTTAGGCTGTCTCTTTTTTCTATGTTTTTGTGTAATCCCAGACTGACTCGATGAGGGTGAGATCAAATGTCTGTGTGGGCTGTATTGTATATTATAGGGCTCCTTGATTATAAACAATAATCTCTTGATTTTTACATTGATTGTTACAAGTAATTGCAAAGAATCTATATTTTCTACTGACACACCAAAGCAAAACATAAAATAATATCTTAAAAACATTTCTTTGCTAAAGCATCTAATGTACCTAATACATATTGTCACGGGTGAGGAATCACACGACACGATAGGCGGTGCAAAAATACCCCGGAGGGTGGATTTATTGCAGGAAAAGGTGCGTGTAGTGCGTGGGGGAAGCAGCCGGGCTGGCTGCTGGTGCTGGTGC
>JAZGTJ010003401.1:0-35690 GCA_036877575.1 Botia almorhae | reverse complement strand
AGAAAGAAAGAAAGAAAGAAAGAAAGAAAAAGTTTTAGAAGTTTACCTTCTAAACAACTTAGTACACTTGGGATTTAAATGACCATGGCTGGGAAATGCTCTAATTTCTGTGGTTTGTTGTGAAGCTCAAAGAAACCAGGCAGTGTGGGCGGAAGGTTTTATGAGCATAATTAAGCAATGGTGATTACAAGGCTCCACACACAGACGGGCCCCAGACCAAGACTCAACACCACATTCAGTGTGACCAGTCTGATGCTAAAACCAGCCTATCTGATGTGAACCGTGTTTCACCTGCACCCCCACATTGGAGCAGCTCTTTTATGTCCTGTCATTAAGACTGAGGGGGAACCTCAATTAGATCTATTTATTTAAGGGTCCCTATCACTTCCCTTTCAGAAGAATAAAATACATCCTTAGAGAATGGGTTATGCTCCAGTTGACAACGTCATAATGGCTATTATGTGTTTGTTTATGGTGAAGGCTTGTCACAGCTGTGACTGCAGTTGACCTCCGCCTAAAATCTAAGGAGATGCATGCTGATTAAATGACTCAAAGAACAGTTTTCTTCTAGTTAACTACTGTTAATTCTGCCATTGTGTTTAATAAGAGCACTTGAGCCTACTTTGCCATCTTGCTCTATTCAACTTTTTACCAACATTTTATGCAAATAGCCCATTAAAATATTCTCCAGGGTTTTCATTGCTTTGCCCTCTCCTCATTTTGAAGAGATGCTTGCTTTCAAAATTCACATTTTGACACCCTGCCAGGCACTGGTGGCTTGTATATGTTTTCAGCAGGGATTTCCTCTTTGGCCTGCCACACAGTTGCTATTTCACAAAAACAATACAAACCATATGGCAACACTGACCTAATGGTATATTAAAAACAAACCAATTTGCAAAGCATAGTTCATTAGCAGTAATTGTGCTTTGTGCATGAAGTGGATTCAAGACCTGGCAACCTAGAATATGACCAAATCGAAATACACTTATGATGCCATCTGCTCAAGGACATTTGTGTGGACAAATGCACAGACAGCTGAACAACAGCACAATACCAGTCACAATAGAAAATAGGCAGTTTTCTGGCATTATAGCTCCGGAGGGTCAGCTATGTAACTAAACAGTTCCAGATGTATATCTGCTCAGCATGAAGGATAAGAACATTTGAGATGGAAGCATACAGTTTTCCACTATACTGCCAGCAGACCAGTAACAGTCTCTATAAAGACCAGTAACAGTCTCTATAAAGTAAATATTAATGGTTTAAATATTAATGAGTTCCTCAGCCTCAGTGTCAAACAGGTCTGTTCTATCTCAGCCTCAGTGTTTAAAACGACTTTACCAGCCATGGCTGATTGAGCACAAGCTCGCGCTGTCACATCGCTCTCGTGAGTGTGCATGTGAATTCTGAGCCTATGACTACACAACAGCTGTGTGAACTACACTCGAGGTGCAAAGTTAAAAAACAGAATTAGCTACCTCAAATCTTCAAGAATAGATATGAGGTAGCTAATTAGCTCCACCAGGTGTTGACATACTATGTATTATGTAGCGTGTGTGCCACTATAGGGTGTATAGAAGTAACTGTATAGCTCAACTATTCGATTCCCTTGTGATAATATCCATACATTTCCAAACTGTCCTTCTTGAATGAAAGCCAGGGATATAAAACCACATTTCCTTGCTTGTCCCAGAAAATCCTTCTTTCTGCACAGTGCCAGGCAGATCAGCTTTGTACGGGCTGCTCTGTTACAGATGATCAACAGGGTGATTTACACCAGAGGTCTGGCTGCGATGGCTTTCCATTCTTCTCACTGCTGGCCTCTCTCACTTGTTTCTGATTATTTTCCTCAGCAACGCGCAGCACGTGGAAGGCTAAGAGCAGAACAATGGGCTTTTTGTGCATTTCTGAAAATGTACGTTGAGGTGGTTGGAAAGCCACAGCCAAGCCTTATACAAATGTCCATTTGATCAGTTCTGGAAAACAGAACTGTGAGGCACAGAAAGCACATGGATAGCTTGGAACTGCCATGGTTTTTTAAAATGATATCATGGTATCTACATATGTTCTCTACCTTGGCAGTACCATGGTATTTTTGGGAGTACTTTGGAATGCCATGCAAAAACATTGGAAGTGCCATGTTAAAACTATCTGATATTGTCACCATTCCTTGATTCTGACACGTTTATTTCTGTAAGTTGTTTAGCTGGAGTGGTGCCTCATTATTAAATATAACAGAAACTGCCACTAAAATGTGTATACATAACACATCAGCGTTGAAACGTGTATGTGTATGCATAATTCATCAGTATTACTTATGGCATCTTGAGACAAGATGATGTATTCTCGGGTTTAATAAGCCTACCACTCCCGCCAGAAAGCTGACACATATAATTTTCTTGTATTCATCCTGCCGGCTGATTGTACAATACACCAAAGGCAACGCATGACTTGCCCTGAGGTGTCATGCATAGTGATCTGAAGTGCGCTTCTGACATTTGTTTACGCGTAATTAGGCTGGACTGAACACGGCCATCTTTGAAACAAGATGAAAGTGAAGATCATTTGTGTTTTTACTGAGATCATGATCAAGGTACCTTTTATAAACTAAAAATCCAATCAAGCAAAACATTCTACGTTGCAGATCAAATAAACACAGTTTAATTCGTGTTCATGTTAAATATGTTAACATAGTTAACATATAATGCAGTAGCTAACTAAAACTAACAATGAACAATATATTTTTATAGCTTTTATTTTTTTTTGTAAATGTTAGTAAATACGATTGTTCATTGCATTTTAGGACGTCCTTGTGCAAAACTAATGTCAACATATGGAACTTTTGGTAAGTGTTGCGCTCTTATCTTTATTTAATAGGTTTCTTACCGTTGGCGTTTTTCCCGCAGATGAGATGCTCATAGTTTTGCACAAGACCAAATATCTCTGCGTCGTTGTTGACGACAGCCTCCAACGCATCAGCACCCACTGGAGAGATGGGGGTCCCGTTCACAGCCGCCAGCGCACGCACCCCGATTTCCTCCACTAGATTTTCAATGCAAGCGGTCAAACAGATCGCCGCGTACTCATGGATGCGCACTGAAATACGAGTGTCCACCATCCACCGGAAAAAGCGTCCGACGGACAGGCTAAGTCTGCAGCGGGATGACTTGCTTTTCCGCAGGACCTCTCCAGCGCTCATGCTGTACAGCGATATGGCTTTGACAGCGGCCGAGACGCAACTTTCAGCAAGCGCCCAACTCATGACCAGTCTCATGGCGCTCTGTACCTCAAAGCGTGTGCACCTGCAATGCAAGACACTCAAGCGCTGTGCCTCTCTAGAGATCCTCAATAAAGCTCTGCGCATCAGCGCTGACACTCTCCTGACACTCTCCGGAGTGAACGACTGTATCTCTCCAGAAACTTTACGCAGGACCACAGCGATCTCCTCGTCGGACCAAGGGAAATCTTCTAACTCTGGTAACCTCGGACACTTAGAGAAGATGTCTTCTGGCTCTTCAGGAAGCACTGTGTTCACGGTGTCCCAGCTGTTGTTTCTGCTATTCATAGAGCCCGCGTAGCTCCACCAGTTACCCCGCTGTGGAGAACTAATACGCGCCTGCGAGTTGGACTTGGATGAGGACAGGCTGAGAGATCTGTACGAGTCCCCGGCTCCATATCCAGAGTCCAGAGTCAAATCTTCCAAAGTCTTCATAGTTGTGTTGCACAAGGCTGCCATTTTTTAAACAAATACGGAACACTTCTTTTACGTTTTGCAATCTAACGCTGTTTACAGACAGTGTACTCCTTCCCAACTTTTTGTTTCACTACAAAAGTAAAGGTAAGAAATAAAAAAAAGTTAAATTAACGCACGTCCATCGCTAAGAATACAGCTCTTGATCTGAAACCCGTAATGACAGACAACCCAGTGCACCATGTCCTCCGCTGCTGGTAAACTTTTAACAGTGAAAACTTTCTTCCAATCAGCTGACAGCTTTCTCTCAGCCAATCAGACACATGCAGAGTAAAGCCAGAACAGATAACGGTTTAAAACAATAACAGTGACAATAGAGTTGCTGATTAGTAGAGAACAGAGGATCAATACATCGTAGCCCATTAATCAAATTAAATTAAGTGTCATTCTGTGGTAAGGAGGTAAATGTTTCTTTATCCCATCACTGCACATGTTCGCCCTCGTGTGGTCAGTAGAAGCATTACGCCGATTGATGTCTGAGCAAATCTTTTTAAATTTCCTTTATTCTTCAAAATAAGAAATTTTAACATGAAAGAAGCACATCCTAAATCCTCTACAAACAATTTCACAGAAATTATCCCTTTATCACAATTTATCTGGGTTATAAATCTTTACATTTTGGCACCCTCTATTATGAGTTTTTGAAGTAAACTTCCACTATTTGAAACTACTCATTAAGTTTGAATTAAAGAGAAGCAAACTGCAGTATATTGGTTAACCCTCTCCGTTCATGTCCCTTTTAAATGCTTAGCTTGGAAAACCAGCATTTTTAAAATGTCCCTTGTGCAAGAGTCTTGAATTACACAGTTATTATTCTCCTGTTGTTCTTGTATGGTCATACTGTACCCATCAAAAAAAGTTCACAAAGCCCGTGGGAGATCCTTGTCCATCAAACTTCCACACATTGAACACAGTGTGAAGAACGTATGTATCCTCTTGTAAGGGGTTTCCAGAAGTGTCTGGGGCCAGAAATGGCCTCCTCACATGTGTCAGTCAGACAGGGTCCACATTGGTGCTGTTCTGCTACCCTTGAGATGGTCTTTTAACAGGAGTGTTCCACATGCCTCGCTTAGAATGAAAATAGTGGTAAAAGTTTCTCAGTCTTAGTCTCTCTACCTCCAGACCGTTCTGGAGAACCCTGAGAAGAACACAGATGAGACAGAAAAAGAGAGCACAGATGTCAGTGCTTCGATTTTATTTTTTTAAATTCTGCAGCATAGTTTCTAAACAGTTTCTGGGTGTACAAAATATATGACAAACTTTGTGAAAAAACTTTATTTAAAATGGTCATGTATGATATAATGAATGCAGTTACCTGTCCAGCAGCTCCCAGTCCTCTCCTCCCCAGCGGTCTTTAAACTCCTCTGTGTTCATTCCACCAATTTTATCAAAATCAGACTTATAAATGCCAAACAAACCAAAGCCATTGACTTCCCAATAACCTGTGTGTGGAAATGCAAGACATCATCTGACAGTGGCAGCCCATCAGAGGAGCTCCTCTCCTCAAAACACAAAAATTCACCGGCATTTTAATCACTGCTTACTATTGTGCACAACATAGGTGCATATGATAGGACTCTACCCAGCTAACAGGGAATGTTCTTAGAATGTTGGCTAACGTTCTCTGAAAGTCATCTCAGAGTTTTCAAAAGCACACTTTTAGTAATGACTAGTTAGTGGAACATTTTTTTGGACAGAATTTAAGTGTTTAAATTATGTTCTTACAACCAAGGAATAACATCAATACAACTAAAAAATGGATGTTTTGAACATTCTTAAAACTTTCAAAATAACATTTATATTGCTTTTGTTACTTAACGGAAACATTACATAAACATTCTTACAGCCTAAAATTGTTAGCTGGGTAGGTGGGAACCCAGGTGTGTGAAATGTCTATGTTGGGCAGAAGCAGACAGCTTGTATGTGGCAGCAATATTGTCCACATTGTTGAGGAATCTCAAAACAAGTGAATGATGGGGCCATATATAGGAACAGAGGATGAAGATTCTTCACAGATAAGTGAATGGATATTAGACCTACTGTTTCTCTCCCTTAATTTTTAAATGATGAATTTTAATTGTAATTTAATTAACTATTAATTAACTATTTTAAGACAGGAAATAGGAAACAGTCATCTGGTTATGGCAAGTAGCATTTCAACAATAACAGCATTTGTGACATACGCCTGCAAATATGCTGTTATCATATATAGTTACACTGTATGTTTACACATCAGCTTTACCAGGAAATTATCTCATGGGCTGCCACTGTAATCTGATATGCAGTACATTAAGAGAGACAAGGCTTTTATTTTTTCATATTTTTATCATTGCAGTATATTAACCTGGAGCCTGGAGATGTAAACTGGTAGACATTATGTCTAAAGGCTAGCAATCTGATTCCCATTTAAATACAAACAGGATTTGCAAGAAATAGAATCAGAGTTACATTATGCACAACTGGTGTTGGAACAAATGTGTTTTGTTGTTTCTATGTGTGTGTGTGGCTTGTCTGAATGTGTCTGAATGTATGTTTTACCCTCAGGCTCCTGAGGTGAACTCCCACAGTCCAGTCTCATGACAATGGGTGCAAACGCCAGTCTGCCCTCCACACAGTGCTTTCTAATGGTCTCCAGGATGTTATGAGGGAAATGAATGTGCAGGTCACACAGAAACACTATGCTGTGATTGTCCTGAAAATGACACACATTACATCATCACCAGTGTTGGGAGTAACATGTTACAAGTAACAAACAGACCTAATTTATTAAAAGTACAAACTGTAGTTGCTTGTTTAGGAGTGACGCAGGAATGTGCTTTCATTTCCTAACACTGATTAATCACATTATGATATCTAACAGGGAACGTTCTCAGAATGTTGGCTAACGTTCTCTAAAAGTTCTCTCTAAGTTATCAAAATATTCTTGCGGTAACATTAGTAGAATGTTTTTTAAACCAATCATATATCAAAAACATTACTTGTTGTACGTGGGACGTTTCTGAACGTTACATAATTAATAAAATGTTTCAATAATACTTATAACCGAGCAATAATGTTAATACAATGCCTAAAAACGCTTCTAGAACTCTCAGAATAACATTTTAAATAGTTTTGTTATTAATGGAAACATTAGGTAAACATTCTTGCGACATAAAGTTGTTAGCCGGGTTCTCTCACCTCTATTGTGTCTACACCCATCTGTAAACCAGAAGATCTCTCGAAGTTCCCCTCTCTTCTCAGATACTCATACCTACACACACAGACCCAAGAACAGGAAAACAGCATTTAAAGCTTGCATCCTTCTCAGGTTGTTTTGGGAAGTGTGTGGGCCTAACAAAAAAGATCAAGGTGGAGCTTTTCATGCAGACAGCCTCTTGTGAACAAGAGCCCCTCGTCTTCTCTGCAGGTGCGCAGGTAAAAATAGACAAACGTGGGCTTAACTCTAGAAGAACTCCTCTGGAACGATGACAAAGTGAGTCTGTAGGTGTTCACCTGGGAACGGTGCTCTCTTTCAGTGCCTGCTCCACATCCATGTCATCGCTCTGAAAATCCACAATGATCACACTGAAATTCTCATCCTTTGTCTCACTGTGCAGGAGCTCCATATCTGAGATGAACTGCTGCACCCATCGAGCCTGATTCTTTACTGTCACAGAAAGACAACTCAGATTAGTGGCTGTATGGCTTTATATACATCTTTTTTACTATGTGGGTATTGCGAGAGATTGAGAAAGAAAGAGCAAGCCAGATTGTAGTATAGAGAAAACTGCGGATATCTTTCAGAGATAAAAAATGATTAGGGTATGAAGTGAATCTAATTGTATTGTTTGTTTTATGTACCTGGCACAACAAAGTGGACCATGACATCATGCCTCCACTCCAACATGACTGGCTGGCAGAGCAGGGGCTTGGCCCAGCTGGTGCTCCAGGGTGCGGTGGTATGTGTTTGAATACTGGGGCTGCTGGGTGGTGGGTTTCTGGACGCCGCATGGTGGAATGAGGGCACGGTTTCCTCTCTGCTCTCCACTCCGTCCTCATGTCGACTGCGGTGCAACAGGAGATAGATGTACTCAGACAGGCGCACAACCCGCTTCCCCTCCTCCATCAACAGCAGCTCCACCAAATAACGATTGCCCCTGGCTGAATCTCTCCGCTTCTCTATATTTACGATCCGGAGGAGAGTGTAGATCCTTATAGAGGTAAAAAGTGGTGATAGCGAGAGAGAGAGAGAGAGAGAGAGAGAGAGAGAGGGAGAGAGAGAGAGAAAGGTAAACAAAGTGAATTTAAATGAGACACTGAGGAATATGTAAAATTAAGCATAAGCATATAACATTGTACGTCCTAGCTAACAATTTTAGGTTGCAAGAACATTTTCCTAATGTTTCCATTAAGTAATGTTTAAAAAGTTATTTTGAAAGTTCTAGGAACTCTCAAAATGTCCAGTTGTTTAAACATTGTAATAACGTTATTGCTTGGTTATAAGAATATTATTCACACTTTTTATCATTTTTAAAACATTCACTTAACAATTTAAAACTTATACTATAACTTTAAAAAAATTGTACTATTGTTACTGCAAGAACATTTTTGATAACTGAGAGAGCTTTTAGAGAAAGATAGCCAATATTCTGAGAACGTTCCCTGTTAGCTGGGCTCTTGTTTAATCTAGCTGGGTCAGGACTGATACAGCTTTGCCTTTTATTATGCTAAAACTGCTTATACAGTAACGATTCAGTGAAACACAGAGTGGGTCTAACAGCAGGAGGGTTAGACTGAGTACAAGGGTTAGAATTAAAAGCTTTACACCTGAGCTGCAAACCCAGCAGAATCCATAAACACACACCCTCACGCATATTTAAAGGGACCAAAATATATATTTTTGCCCATTAAGAGCCCACTTTTAATGTTAGTAGACCTTGATGCAATTAAAGTAACGATGACAGCACTTTTTGCAGTTTAAGAAGTAACTTTCACAAGTAACTTTGCACAGAACTCTGGAACCGGCGCCCACTCACCCTCCCCTCCGCTCGTTCAGTTTCTCCACGTACTGCGAGATCACATCAACAACCTCGTTCTCTGCGAGCTGCAGATTCCCCGAGACGTTACACCTCAGGTCATTCCAGTCTGACCTCAGCAGCTCAAAGTCCACAGGGTTCACACTGAAGGTGCGCTGCCAGTTGATGGCCTCCTCTGTCAGGTGTGGCCTCAGTTCTGCCTCCTCGTAACTGTACTCTGATATCTCTTCTTCCTCAAGACCTCTGCTCTGCTGAACCATTTCTGACCCCTCCAGCATCTCTGAGATCTTTGTTGCCTGCAGCGCCGGAGGCTGGCTGATCTCAGACGAGTTTAGCCCAGGGTGGTCACGCTTTTCAGAACTTAATGGGGACAAGCTATTAGGATCTGATATGGAAGTGGCAGGGTTGCCCCGATAATGAGGCCCAGGCTCTGTAGGAAAGGAAACATGATTGTGCTTTAATAAAGATGGTTGGGTGGAGGTCTTATGGTCCATTAGGGGGAAGTTTGGCCAGGGGTGAGAAGCAGCAGCTTGTGTTTTTAAGGACCTCCATTTGGAACTTAAGTCCACAAGCCGCTTGGTCTTCCTAGATTGATAAAGAAAGATTCCAGGAAACACCTCCAGTGGAGACTTTGGTGTCCCTTTTGTTTTATGTTTTGCCGAGCGAGGTCTAGTTATGTAAATTTTGTTACTATTATTTCCTGTCTCCACATTGGCCCCAATAAAAGGCCTGCCTGAGTTACTCAAAATCCTATTCGCTAAAACATAGAGAGGCGACTTATGGGGAAGTTTAAGGCGAGATCTTCCCTTCACAGGCGGGCTGGCAGTTCCTGTTAGTTTGCTTTTGCTTGGCAGTCCTGGGTCAGGGAGCAGCCAAGCCAATGAACGACCTCTGTGAACAAAAGCATGTGTTTGAATGTCCTCGTCCTCTTCGCTTGCTCCCTCCTGTTCGTTTGGAGTTCCGCTTTGAGACTCCAAAGCACCTGCGCTACCTTTTGCTTGCCCCACATATTTCCTTTCTGTTGTTTCATCATTTATTTGCACAGGAGAGTTTTTATAAAATCTTTCCTCTCTCTTTCTGCTGCTCTCATCTTGCTTTTTAATCTGAATGTACTTCCTCTTTCGCTGTAAAGCGGGGCTGTTTGAACCTCTGTGTAAACCATCAGTCTTCGAAGAGACGGTGGAAGCTGAGGTTCTTGACGTCTGACTGGGCGGACTGGTATAGATTGTCCTCCTGTTTGGCCGGTTGCTGGAATTGATTGTCTCCTCTGGGTCAACACCCTCTTCCTCCTCCAGAAAATCTGACAGAACAGACAAGCCATGTGAAACTAAAGCACTTTTAAATATTCACGTAATCCAAAGGAATTGCTTAATGACATGTAGCGATTAAAAAGTCAATGACCCCACTGCAGTGTTGACACAAATCTACAGCTAATTGTTACCATCTTCAGTCCCTCTAACTGCTCAGGGGTGTGTCTAAAGACAGCTGCAACAAACTGTCAAACATACACACACACAAGCACACACAGGGCCCAAAATTCCCACACCTTCCAGTTGTGAGTGAACTGAGGACATTTGCCAGTTGTCATATGCAGTACCTCCATTTTATTTACTCTTTAAAACGAATGTCTTCTAACATTTGCCACTTGCCATATTAATTTTGAACCCTGGGCAATGCAAGAGGGAAAACAACTGCTGAAATCTTATTTGTTACTAAGTTCCCAGCTGAGCACATACCATCAGGTTTGGGGAAGAAAACAGGCTGGTCACCCTCCTCCTCATCCATCTTCATGTACTTATAGAAGCCAAATCTATATGAGCATTTAAAAGAGCGACAGAGTCATGTTTCACAGAGCATCTGCTGTTTATTTATCTTATTGGCTTTTATTCACAAGCACTCAGGATTCTTACTTCTCTAAGTACACAGGAGACTCTCTGTAGAAGCATTTGTTCTTTTTCTCCATATGACTAAGTCTGGTGAAATCATTGGGATACACATAAGAAAGGTAAACCTGGTTTGACAAATACAAAAAATAAGAGAAACAGGTAAGTGTATTTGAAACATAGCATACAGACATTTAAAAAGCCGTTGTAATTAAATAGCGCGTCTTACTACAGGCACGTAATGATAGTTAATGGCCAAAAGAGGGCACTGTTTGCTTTAGGCTCACTAAGAACTGTAAAGTGGGCCAGTCAAGCACCACTACGTTCATCAAAATAAAGTGATTTTGCAACATCCGGCTTCTTGTGTAATTAACATCTAGTGTTTAAAACAAATGCCAGCAATTGTTATTAAAATGTCTCATGAGCTAGTAGCTAAAAATTAGCATTTAACAATCTGTCCACAAGACTGTCCATTAAAAAGCAATAATAAAGTATGCGGTGAAAAGTTTGTGCGGTGAAACTGGATACTTACAAACTGCAGGCCCTGGTAGCGCGCAATAGGGAAATCCTTCACAACGTAGGTAGGAGAGTACACACAAGATGGAAGAACATTTTCCAGCCTGGACGGATGTATCATAGGAACTAGAGGAACAAGTACATAAACAGGACAATTCGCACACTTTTCCTAGTTCCTAAAAAGCATAGTACACAGATAAATAACTAACAAATATTTACAACAAACATGTTCATTCATCTAACTTATAAAATACATTATCATAACTATTATTGTCTGGTGGCAACATGACCATTTATAAACTACCATTTACCCTTATTAACTTGTGACTTAGTATTTAACCTAGTCTTTATTATCACACAATACAATGGTGCTGCACCTAACCAGCTGACATCCTATGTCCACACCACCATCTGGGTGTAGCAATGCACTGCAAAGCTCCCACACAAGCAATTAAAAATTAGCACGCCTGTTAACCACAGCAGATTCAGTCTACAGACAGACAGATGACTGTTAGCGTGATACACAAACCACAGATGTACATACACAAATGGTGAAAATACAGCAAAGGAATTTTGACATATAAGGACAGTATTGAGTAAACATGCTGGCATAAGAGACAGCTATTATGTACAATTATGTCAATTGAGTGCTGTACTGCTTGAGCTGTAATGGCCAAAAATAATAAATAAAATTGAAAATTGTACAGAAAGTAAATGTTTTGAATGAATGTTTTCATAGATATGAGATATAAGGTTAGAAAAATGCTCTAATAACGTTGCTACAAGATCAGTTTATAGAACATTGATAGAACTTTGGGAGAACAATAGCCAATGTTTTAAGAATGTTCCCTGTTAGCTAGGTATCTGCGAAACATGTTAACTCTGTGGTGTCATCACAATGATGCTGTTTATTTGAAAATCCCAACGAGCCTGACAACATTGGCTCAGCCAATAGCTTGAGTTTGAGGCGGGGCTATCTGCTTGGCTACAAGTCATTATTTTTGCAATTCAGTTATTGCATGTATTGGGCAGGCATTATTTACTGTCTTATTTAGACTGGGTGAATGTTTGATTTACAACAATAGTGAATTATTTGTGAACATTAGTTCATAAATGTCACAGGTGTGTCTATAATAAAGTGGGGATACACACTCTTGTAGAAGGCGTCTCGTGGATCGGGTCTGAGCATATCTGCAGTATGTGTCTCTTCTGTCCTGTGGTTACCCTGCAGAGTAAGAGAGTGACTGGCCATAGTCTGTGGGATGTGCTTTACTCTGTTCATCTTTAGACTGGATTCATCTTTCAGAGAGGAAGAGAGAAACAACAATACACAATAAAGTCATACAGTGACAAGTCAAGTCCACAGGGACCATTTGGCTAAAATGTTCACAATTAATAATTTGGTATACCCCATTTTTGCTTTATGACAGCATGCGCTCAAACTAGCAGGGACTCTACAAGTTTGTGCAAAACCTGACGACCCACGTTAACCCAACAGGATACGACAATGTTGCAAAGAGCATTTTCCTTTTTTATAAAAAAGTAAGAAAATCTGACCTTTTGTACAAAGGAGTTAAAGGTCAATTTTGGTAGACTAACAATAGCAAGCTAGCTTTAAAAGCATAAGAGCCCACCCTCCTTTCAGAGTACTCTCCAAAACCATGCCTCTTTCGAAAGACATGAACGCATCTGGTTTGACAGGCAAATACCACATCCTATCATTACATTCAGACCGAACCTGGAAAATACTGTAGAATAATAGCCTAAATGTGTCTTATTACCATCCATGTTTGTAGTATTAATTTGTTATATTTTTCAAGTTTAAGTTTAAAACAAATTCTGAAATGTGCTCTCATATGTGATATACTATGCATAGTTGGCTCCATATAGCTGGGCTCAAAGCCCTTGAGTTTTGATAAAACTCTAAACCCAGCCTTATTCTAGAAAAGCTCAGATCTAGATGGATCAGCTCTTTTTCAGATGGTTACTTCCCCGGGGCTTAAAGAAACGCAACTGGGCTCACACACACACTTCCACGCCTTAAAACAATCCCCTGGAGTTCAGTCTATGGTCACTGAAGCACGCAGGTGTGTGTCTGTGCGTGTGTGTGGGGTCTATTCATTACGGCTTATCTCCTGACGTTATGAGAGCTCACAGCAGTGCCTGCTCTGCTAGCCACTGATGAAAACACACTTTAATTAGTCCTAGCAATCGACCACAAATGTGTTAGTGGGCAAGTATGAGTTATGCAGCATTAAAAAATCTCTCCGATGGTAGCACTGTAGCAATGCATAATTCTGTAAGAAAGCACTGATACAGTAACAAAAGGAGGGAATATACAGAGTTAATATCCTCACTGATGAGAAAAGAAACAACAAGATGAGCCGAAGACGAGACTGAGAACTGAGAGCTCTGACAATGTGTCTGAGGCATTCGCCATTCTCCTTATGGCTTTATTGATTATTGACCAGACAGAGATATTTGTCAGACACTGTTAGAGTAACTAAGAAAGGTCACTGCAGTGATTTGCACTGGTAAACACATTTATTTCAAGCTTGGGCAAGACTGGATTATGTCTTCTAAAGCATTTCAAATACATTTGCAAGCGCTACACAAATGCTGTTTAGAGGTTTTTGTTTTCTGGTTGAGAATTTTCACTGGACATGTAATAATCTTTAAATGTCAAGGACTACGGGCCACACTTACGAGTTAAAATTAAAAGGAACATATCATTTAACAAAAGATTTTCATGATTTTTTGAAATACAAGATTTTGATGTACTTTGTTGAAATACTCTTATGTTCACAATGCCAAGCTCCTTCTTTAGTCCTTGTAATCCATTTATGAGAACTAAGCTGCAAAAATGAGCATATCAATCAAAGATCAACCACGTGTACATATCATCAGCTTCACTCACCCCATCACAGTGAAGTGATAAACAGACACCATTATTCCTGAACATCAAAAGAAGACTCTTGTTATTCTGGTTGCTATCTAGATGTGAGGCTGTTTAGTACTCGTCTATAAACAGCCTTCAAAGAAAACCAACATTAGAGTGTCTGGTGTTTATTTGATCTTTTCTCTACAATTTTAACATGTTGACTGTTTTGGGAATGTGTCTCAATAACTCGCAAAGACGAAACAAACACCAAACCTGCAAGTAAGCATTGTTACATTTTGTAAAAACACAGAGGTTAGCTAAAGATAACAGAGGTCAAATACATGCAGAAGTCCTAAAGGTACAGCAGCCAAAAACAGTTTGATTCAATGTGATGCAATACTACAAAAGACTATATGACTATAAGACTATATATCTTTTCCACATACTATTAAGAATGCTTAGGTTAACCATAAATAAAGGCTACAGTTAAAAACCAACAAATGGCAACCTAGCCAACAGTGAACGTTCTCAGAAAATTGGCTAATATTAAGTTCTCTCAAAAAATCTTCTTGCAATACAGTTAGTAGAACGCTGTTTTCACATATATATGTATATATATATATATATATATATCAAAAATGTTATTCTTAAGTTGTTAATGGAACATTTTTAAAACATTACAGGATTAAAAAGTTTAAATAATGTTCTTTCAACCAAACAGTAATAACATAACATTATTAAAATGTCTAAATAACTGGACGTTTTAAACATTCCTATAACTTTTAAAATAATGTGTTTAACATTTTTATTACTTAATGAAAACACTAGAGAAATGTTTTTACAACCTAAATTCAGTAGCTGGGAAAGGAATAAGGAAGAATTATAATTACTTGGTACAATTTTTACGAAGTAAATATACATAAACATAAATAATATGATAAATTAACAGATAAAAAATTCAGCCAATTTAAAGTAGGTCTCACTCTATCTGCATCTCCCTGATATTAAAGGAGTGTGTGTGTGTGCACACGCGCTATATATTGTGCGTTCTTTCAGAGGGACTGGTCCGCGTGATTATTGGTCAGGACAATCGTCTGGGGTTTGACTCTATGCTCCCGACGTGGGCTGGCGGCGGCGGCTAAAGCACATCCCCCCCTCCCTCAGCTTGTTAAGTACAGTGAGGATTAAATCGAAAATTGCTTTCGTCTCAATAATTATGTGAACGAAGCAAAGGGGTGTCTAGGGGATTTTCCTTCTCTCTCTCTTTCACTTTGTCTCTCCAGTTCCTGTTAAAAGCATGTGTAAATTAAAGTCAGTTCCCTTGATGAATGGCAGTAATTTGAGGGAGAATGTGGGAACACATGTAACGGTTGATAAGGCGATACGCAGAGGACGCCAACTGTCACATCATACACAGGAGGGCTGAGTGTTTTCTGGTGATTACCTTGTTGCTGTTGATGACATTCAAATGTAAGTATAATAGTTTTTCACGCAGACAGCAGACGACGTGATGTCGTGAGGATGTGAATGTTAACTGCAATGTTCAGAGGTGATTATTTTCTGCGAATGTTGCTCCTGAGATTTCTGCAGTTTACAAAGGGTGCGTTTACATTTATGTATAGGCATTTGCCATATGCTTTCATGCAAAGTGACTTGCAGTTCATTAAAGGTATATAATTTGTCAGTATGTGTTTCCTGGGAATCGAACCCACAACCTTTGCGCTGCTAACTTAATGCTCTACTAGAGCTTATCATGCAGACTCACATCTGTTCACATTAGAATTTGCAGCATTGATGTGAAAGTGGATTCTGAACTTAGGGTTAGGTTTGTGGTACAGATCATGTGGACACTCACATCTGTTTACATTAGAATTTGCTGCATTGGTGTGAAAGTGGATTTTGAACTTAGGGTTAGGTGTGTGGTACTGATCATGTGGACACCTGTATGGTCCATGATTGACAGAGTGGCAATCCAGTTTACCTCTCGGAAGTGAACTGCTATTGATGACTACTGTGTAATATAAGGTGCATGCTCCCGGGTACAATATAGAGTAGTATAATGCATTTCTCACAGCTGCTTATTTCTGAATAAACTGTCTTTGGAGAGCAGCTTGCATTCTTTGCATTGCTTGTGACATATAATGCGTTTGACAAACACAAGTGCTGTTCTTTCTTTGCGTACCTTTGGTGGTAAATCCAAAGGGACAAATACTTCAGTAAAACAGTGAATCAGGCATCTTTCTCCTCCTGAGTTGTTACCTAGTTACAATCTTACGTAAAGTATAAACAGTTGTACTTATCTGATGACGCATATATGTTTATCTATTTGGATTTAAATAATAAACTATGAAAATGACCCTGCAGGGGGCAGGAGGAGGGGGGTAGAACCAAGCTCAGATTTTAAACATTCAAATAAACCATATAAACAGCCTTCTTTATCATTTATACACGTACATAAAATCTAAAAATGGTCAGAAAGGAGGGAGCGTTTACCTGTGTACAACGAGATATAGGCTGTGTCAATGACATCATACTTCAGCCCAGGCAGGAAAGGCCTCCACTGTAAGACAATAAAAAGATATTGGGATGTAACAAAGAAAGGTCCAGTCATTTGTTTTAGTGCTCTGGGATGGCACTACATCTCAAAATAGATGGTATACAGACACACAGCAATTTCTCTAAAGAGGCTCTACAATTACAACATCAGTTCTCCTCGATCACTCTTACATAAGAGGTCATTTACCGGTCGCAGAGGAAAAACTCTTATCAGACTCCCATGTGCTTACAAATCTTTAGACACACACACACACACACACACACACACAAACTTAATCTCTTTTGTTCACACAATAATCAAACCAAGAAAGAGAAACAAAGACAGAAAGAAATTACAAGTGAAATTAATTTGAATTTGGAACCGTTTGATGTCGACATATTGATGCTTATATTTTGACAGTTGCGGGGCCCAGAAAATGGTACATAACAGAACAGCAGTGTCTGTCAAACTTACTGTCTCTGCATACTAATTAGTCACAAAGCACAAGCACAAAAGATGGTCACAAAGGAGACTGTTTGACTCAAAATAATGAATTTGCTGCTTTATTTGAAAATACAGAAATCCTGACAAAGACCCAGTTTTCATTCTGTGAGTGTCAGAACCAAACATCTAATAGATATGCAGCCACTTTCAGTACACTCATAAAGTTTTGTACTCACAAAACACATCCACAAACACACATAAACATCTCACACCTGAATCAGTTTAGTTCAAGTGTTTAGCATTCAGGCATCTCTGTAGAGCTAGTGTTTCTCAAGGTCAGATCTGCCTTTCGGGAATCGATGGAGTGCAGTTACAGCACAATGTCAAAAAGAGATGCATGTTTGCTCTCGGTCACATGCGCACATACAAATATAGGCATGAAAACAATCACACACAGTCACACACTGATAAATACACACTTTAAGCAGTATAACCTTATACAAGTGTAAACGGATTAAAAGACACTGAAGAAACCAAAACACACTAGAGCTGCGGTCAAGGCAGAACTAGATGAAGACCTCATCTTTCAAAACCCGCATCACTGCAAACCGATGACCCAGAATGCATTTCTCACTTGGAAAATGACCCAGAAGATTATTTTGTTGCTCATGCTTTCATAGCTCGGGAGTTCTCAGCTGTTTCTCAGGAAGCTCAAACCCATCTTACATGGAACATTCTTAGAATGTTTTGAAAACACTACAGAATTAAAAAAAAAAACACGTTATTATAACCAAGCATTAACATTAATATATCACTCCATCACTTTTTTCCATCACTTGGTGGTCTACCTACTGTATGTCAAACTCAGCTTTACCTAAAGGTCAAGTGGTAAACAAACTGGTCCAATCTCAGCAGAGTTAATGCTGGATTAATTGCAGCAGTCACAAGGCAAAATAAACATCAGGTGTGCTGCTTCCTAGCCACCTACTCCTGCCATGTGCCTGGAGCTGGGCCAGTGACAGACGGGCTGGGGGAACAATCATTTGAGGGGAGGCTGGATCTATGTCAAATTTGACACAAACACCTTTAAGCTCTTACATAACTGAATAACAGAGACTATGTTTAACACCAAAGGGGATGCAAAGATGGAAGTGCATGTGATTTTAGTGCGTCAAACTACTTTTATCAACAACAAAGACATTAAAAAGAAGAACATTAAACATTCAAAAAAACATTCAAAACAGTGATGAATATTAAACACACAATCTGGGCAACTGGATGAAGTATTTACAAACTCATATGTTATTGATACTCCCAAATGGTTTCTTGAGCTCTCCATTACTTCCTCATAAACATTTCATACTCTTGGCTATACATCATCGGCACTATAGACACGTATACACAACAGCTATTATACATCAAGTGGGAAGAATTTTAACATCATTAAATTGCATTGGGAAACATAATGTGAAATTCTGGCTCAAGGCTAAGTATCCATAGAGCAGATGCTTTTATCCAAAGTGACTTATTGCCCCGGAATACAAGGGAAATTCCCTAGAACAATTGTCTCGCTCAAATGCACAATGGTGACTGATCATTGCTACAGTAGCTCCTTACAAGAATCAAGCTAACAATCTTACGATTACCATTCCCAAATTTTCACAACTATGACCAACCAGCAAAAGAAGGTTATTATCGTTATCATCATCAACTATAAGCCTAAATATTAGTTTATTGCCAAGGCAACGTTAAAAAAGATTTTTTTAACTAAAACTAAACTAAAAATCAAACTGAAAATAACAACACTAAAGCAACACTAAAGGATTACTTTTAGCTAATAAATACTGTCCGTTATTACAGCCATTAGCATATACAAACTACAAAATACCAGACCAGATTAGATCCAGTGTAGGTAAAAAGCACAGTAAAAAATAGGGAAGAAAACAATATGCTATTCTACCTGAGACACAACAAATCTTGTAAGTAGATGTGCTTTCTACAAAGCCTTATCTATTTTTGTACGACTGCAAAAAGCTGTATGCAAAATACAGACACAGACAAAAGCAGTCTTGAGAAATGTCTGAAAAATCTGCAGCAATCCACAGACAAGCTTACATGATGTTGCACACATTGCATCAGCTGCAGCGTTATTTCTGTTTTGTCCTGACAATGAATAAAACAAAGACCATTCACAGCTGACTGGCAGTACTGTCTATAATAGCTCCTACTGGAAATGTCATATTGGATAGTTTCTGGTCAGACTAAATCAGACAGGCTTTATTAAGCCTCTTTGTTCCTACAAAGCCTGGAGATTCTGTTAAAATGCTAATCAGGCTCAGAATAACTCTGGCGTAGGGTGCTAACGCTAACAGCTACCATGACAAGTTGTGGCACATGAGAGAATCACAGATGTTAGTCCACCTTCTCTAGTTTGCATATTACAGTTAAAACAGAAAGATAAGGAAATACTGAATATAAGAGCCTCCAAAGTGGAACTTGGCAGTTCGGTTAATAAATGGATTTCAGTGTTTGCCACAGATAATTAGCTGTTTTTGCTTTTTGGTGTCTGGTCCCCGTTGACTCTCTTGCTGAGAATACCTCCAAACCCCATAAATTTATGCATTGGGCTGCTCTCAAGTCTTTGAAGCTCCTCTTCTCGAACCCTCCTAACTCAAAGTTGAACATTGAATAAGGAGTGAAGCACAGCTCCACCAGCTTGGCCCCTCTCAGCCTCCAGGCAGTGAATGTTATGCAGTACTGATTTCGAATTGTGCATTTATAATAGACACAAAGAAAACTGTAGTGGAGTGAACCCTTTATATATTTGTGCTGTGTGTAGCTAGTACTGTAGCTTTAACTTAATGTCTGTTAAAGATAACAATGCCTACCCAGCTAACAATTTTAGATTGTAAGAAAGCTTCACTGATGTTTCCATTAAGTAACAAAAATGTATTGTGTTATTTTGAAATCTCTAAGAACATTCAAACCGCCCAGTTTTTTAGATGTTGTATTAATGTTATTGCTTGGTTACAGGAACGTAATTCAAAATTGTTACAATTCTGTAACGTTAAGTACTTCAGAATAGTATTTTTGATATGATATATAATGTTAAAAATATTCTGCTACCAAACTTTTTGATAAATCTGAGAAAACTTTTAGAGAACGCTTGCCTATGTTCTAAGAATGTTCCCTGTTAGCTTGGTAACCTCTAGTTTAACACAGTGATGCCAAGTAACAATTCATCACAGCTGACAGAATCTAAGCCGAATAAAGTTGAACATTTATACAAATAATACCAAATCCTTTCAGTGCAATTAGAATCTCCACTATTAATTCTTTGTGTGACAAAAAACGCCTGCCTGGAACACAAGGGTCAAGCTAATGACTGAAATTCTGTAATGCTAGTGCGGTTTGATTTGTTCTTTCAGAAGTTGTAGATGAGACCGAGAAGTTTGTTTAGGATTTTGTTTAATAATCCATCAAAAAGAGTCTCTCACAAAGCACTGAAGTGATACAGAGTATACAAATGAGGCTGCTATTCAAAGGAGGATCATGCAGAAATTAGAAAGTTTTATTACCCTAAAACAAGGATTTGCCTAAAATTGCTATGTTAGATCTACTTTTTTCCTGTCCATTGGTTATTTAACGCAAAGCTTGCGAAAAACAGTTGCAGTCTTTGTGCCATTTTTTATTGCATCTGTTCTGTTATCAAACTGAACAAAACATATACAGATTTTACAGTAATTGTGGTTTATATTTACATTAATTGTGGGAAAGCATTATTCAACTCATATTCTACTCTCCTGAATCTCGCCCATCACAGCCAAAAACTACAAGTGATTCCAAGATGTCTGCATTCTGTTTTGTTCTCCCTCTCTCTGCTTGCCTTTTGCTTTCTATCTTTTCCTAGATAATAAAATTAAAGAGGTTTGTTTGGTTAAATTCTGCATCCTTCGGGTGCACTTTGGATATAATCAGGCTATCAAAAATCACTGTATCTTTTCAACCCTGTTATAATACTGAAGTATGTCATCATGGTCAAAGACGTAGCGTCAATAAAGGTTTTTATGGGTCGCGAGATGCAAAAGTAAATGGCAGTTAAATGTTTGTTTGCTGTGGATACAGTCACTATAAATATACAACGGTTTACATTGTTTTCGTTGGATTATGGCAGTAACTCAGACTGGGTCATTATAGAGAGAAACTCCATGTTCCGTTTTGGAGATTTAAGTGAATGGCCCTTTCGAAAATGCTTTTCCAGACTAATCTGCTGTGTTTCTCTTCTTTTTTCTTATTTGGTTTTAAATAATACATTAACTGAAAGAGAGGGAGGGAGAGAGATATAGCAGAGAATAGGATAATGAGAGAGGAAGTGGGGCAGGCTTTAAACGCAGACTTTATTCATGACACATTCAATACTGTTTCTTTCAAAGTGAGTATATGGGGATAAAAAAGGGTCACGTCTAGTGTGTGTTCTTATGGGAAGGTGGTCATAGAGTTAGCAAAAGGCCATGAAACAACTCCATTTGAAGGGTGTTACAGACCGTGCACTGACTTAATTGACACCTTTACCTCGTTTCGTTAAAAACATTACAAAATCTAAATGAACAAAGACCAGCTGTCACACCTTGAACATTGCTGAAATATTTCTGGCTCTGTACTCACCCCCACCTCCACATGATCGGAACCTCTGTCATCTTGCTTGTGCAAAACCTCAAAGTAGTATCGCCGTGAGGACATGAGACTGCAGAGAGGGAGAGCGGGAGAGAGGGAAGCGAGAGAGACAGACAGACAGAGAGAGAGAGATTGAAAGAGAGACAGCGAGAGAGACAGAGTTCAAGGGGACAAAAGTGTAAGGAAGAAAGAGCAGGGAACTAGTTTCAGAGAGAAAGGAGGAAGTTATAAAGAGATCAAAAAGATGAGAGCAGGAGTGACACTGGCAGATGAAGAGATGAAAAATGCAAGATGCACTATAGTTTGTTTAAGGACACAGGAAGTTGTGTACAGATTGTGTGCTTTGTAACTGACAGCAGATGCCCTCTCTTCCCCTCAGAGCAGTACAATCATCAACCAAATAATGTAAACAGAGATCAGCAGCGAAATAAACTAGAGCAGTTAGAAAGATCAGTCAGATCATTTGAGTACTACACTAATTTACCCGCTCGAGCAAGATACGGGCAAGACATGAGAACCCTATGAGAATTCGGCTCTTTAATGTTGGTTATTTATTTATTTTTATTTTTTCAATTCTTTGGACTGGAAATGCAAAAAAAAGGACAAAAACAGGTGCTGTGGGGGTTTAATATCTATAGATTTACAGTCTGTGTTGTTAACGTTAAAGGAAATATAGTTCAAGGAAAAAAGGATTCAGGACTTAGAAAGGTAGAGAGGAAGTAATGGGCAGCAGATAAGGGCCAGATAGGACAGACTGAAAGAGGCTTTGTACTTTTACTGTAATTGGCTGATTAATTGCTTGGTTCCATCTGAAAGCGTTTTTCTCAATAATTGAATAGGATTGGGTGATGAACAGAGTGAGATAAGGAATGGAGTGTATTCAGGCAATGACCAAATGAATACATAAATGAATGATACCAAAATGATTGGTCTATCTCCATATGGTTTCCTGTTGTCAAACATGAAATTAGCCAGGTGCACATTAACAGCCTAGTGTAGGCCAAAAAGATGTGTACAGTATTATAGTCAGACCACTTACTCATGCCCCACAATGCATTTCTGTATTCTCTGTAGCCCTGGTTATAATCATCAAAAACAATTTGTTGACCATCTTGACATTTGTGGACACGTCTTACATTTGCACAAACTGTACGTAGCTAACATGAATGTGGGCATTGGCACCCACTTTCAATAAAATTTTATTGAAATTTATTGAAAGTTATTTGTATGCTAATTTAGGGAAGTCGGTAATTTATGTAAAGATTTGCAGATGAAAAACAGACAGAACAATCAATGACTTCATGAGAGCACAACAGTTGCCTGAATTGAATACAGAAAGACAGAGAATGACAGAATATGATTTGCCAATTAATAATATTTGGAGAGCACAAACCCACATACTGAGAAAAATGATTGAATGATTAAAGCTGCTGTGTGTAACTGCGGTGGTGCTAATGGCACCAAACGGAACTGCAGAAATATGTTTTCAAACAGTTTTCCCAATCCATCTGCTACTAACAGGTAATCCTGCCACTTACTCACACTTCTGATTGTGCTACTCAAACTCAAACACAGCAAAATTTTAATAGTGACATTTTAACAGTGCTTACTCAATGTTAGGTTGTAAGAATGTTTCCCTAACATTTACATTAAGTAACAAAAATATTATTTTAAATGTTCTTGGAAGCTTTAAAATGTCCAGTTTTCAGACATTGTATTAATGCCATTGTTTGGTCATGTGACTACTTACCACTAATAACTAACTTAAGAATAATGTTTTTGATATGCGATATATAATGTTAAAAAAAGTTGTACTAATGTTACTGCACAAATGTTTTTGATACCTTTGAGAGAACTTTGAGAGAACTTTTAGACATTGTTAGCTAACGTTCTTAGAACGTTTCCTGTTAGCTGGGTTACATGAGGTCTCTGCACACAGGATAAGGCATTTATGAGCTGTTTGTTTTTTACTGTTAGCATAAAAGTGCTAGTTTAAAACTGCTAGTACAAAAGTAAATCGGGTCTGATAGATGGCCTTTACAGAATTACTGAATTGACCTGAACTGATACTGCTTTTTTACATTCCTCAGCATACTTGTGACAGATATTTCTAGAATGTCAAGAGAGGTTGACCCCTGCTGGCCCCACAGAACAGGCATATTCCCATAAATGTCAGATGCCATATCTGACACTCCTGGACTTATTCTGGTCTTTCATTTCTACAGCCATGGAGGTCAGACCAGACATACTGATGTTAATCTCCATTCTTTTATGTAACTGATACATGAAAAGACCTACATACATACATGCACACATTTAGTTTAATTCACATTTAATTGACTCTCATTGACAGACATACCAAAGCGTAATTATCTAGAACTGCACGGCTATACAGCAGTTTTGCTTTGTGTAATGGCCACATTATCACCTCAGGGTGTGCATTGCTTTTGAATAAAAGATGAAAATCAATAAAAGGCAAAAATAAAAAGAGTGGTATCCATATAAAATCTGAATATGCGTATCTTTTGGTTATTTCATCATGTTAAATGTGTGTTCATATGTAATGTAACGGACATAGGTGAGTGAGAACCTTCAGCTATACGGAAGCAATATATTTTTCATGTAAATATGAAAGTGTATGGAAAGCATACACAAACTTTAAATGTATTGATGCTACATTAAATTTTAAATAAACTTGAAATCAGAGGTTAGTGATTTTTTTAGGATATTCTGGGTATCACAAGTGCCATAAAATAAAGGCCAACAAATAAAGGCGTTGCACTGAAATTGTGTAACTCTCAAGCGGTTTGGCGTCTCTGTTGTGTGTAACATGCTTCGTAAGAACATCTTCCTTGTTTCTATCACCTTAGACTCTGACAGCCATGTCTCACTTCTTGATCGCTCTGTAAACATTTCACCGTAGTTCATTAGTGGGTTATTTTCCTCAGAAACTGGGGGAATTCCAGACAATTCTGTCAGAAACCTCTCCTGTTTGCTTTTGGAAATTCCAGTCCATTACACGACGTGACATGACAGGCCAATGTGCTCTGTCACTGACCTAACAAGCCTTGAACAAAGGGCAAAATGAAAGCAAAGAGAGAAGTAATATGAGTAGACAGAGAGTCCAAATCTAGTTGGAAAGGATTCAAGAAAAAGTTTGTTTAACTCAACAACCTGACAACCCCACTACAAAAGCGCCGATATCAAAGTCACTCTTGTGGCAGTTTGAACCGTTGCCAGGCCATTGTCAAAGCTCAATCAGTGAAAAGAAGAGGCTCCCCTCTGCATTTCCCTCTGGAGTGCCAATAACCATGCTCGTCTTTTATTGGCATTAAAATATTCTGGAACATGTACACGTTCCCTTTTAGACTGACACTGTTGATGAATAATTCAACAGCACACAGCGATCTCACCGAGACTCCACTTCCACACCAATCAGCAATGGCTGGAGAAGACCGACAAGGGCGATTAAAACGGACGACATGACACTTTACTCTGACAAACTGCTATTTAATGTGTCCCTAGTGATTTACAATCACACTGTCAGTGCAGACACCTACTGGGCCGCACTTGTTTAAGAAACTACACCTGATGCCTATATTCATTTAACTGTTAAGTTGACCGTGCAAGTGCCTTTGCTGTTTATAACCTTTTTACACAGATCACCTCAATTACGGATTTTACCCAGCCAGAATTAATGAATGGTCACTGATTGGTAGGTTTGGCTCTTGATATCATTTGGCAGAATACAGTGAGGAGGGAATTCGCTTGAGCTGTCTTATAGTGCAGTTTATTTGCAAGAGCCATCTGGGTTGTGTTACTGCCCAATTTACTTAATAAATTACACAAATACGGTAATGGCGGAAACCTTCCAACAAAATGTGCGCTGAATGTGATTTGCACACAGAACTCCAGATCTTGCCGGGTGATTCTGACCATGATCCAGACACATGCTAACCCTTTGCTGTAAACCAGGTACCCAAATCAGTTCTGTGTATGCACTGCTGGCCTGGATATATGCTGGCGTACAATGCTTTTCGACATAATTTGATGAATGGCTGCTGCCATAATCAACAGAAAATGTACACAAACATCTCTCATAAACAGACTTCCTGTTACGTTTAGAGTTTTGTGAATAAGGCATAATCTACACCATAAGGAACCTAACTTGTCCAGTAAGGTGACATGTTTACACTGAACAGACTGTAGACTGTAATGACAATAGACTGAATTTACACAATGAATGTTTTTATTCATTGGGAGAGTTTAACTGCGTGGGTTTTCACGTGTAATCTGAATTCACTGTACAAACTAAAATGGAATGAAGTATGATGAATTTGTATGAGGTGTTTATTTGGAAGAGAAATGACAAGTAAATGTGTCACTCTTAAAATCTGTGAATGAACATTTTGGTTAGTCCTGGAACAACATTCCTTACAGCCAATCAGATTTTAGGGTTAGGTACTGGGTTAGGTACTTGTCCACCTTTTATATCAATCTATTATTCCTAGTTTAACAGGATATAGCTACGGTTAGGGTACAAGGTAAGGGATTGGGTTAGAATTAGGAACATGCTTTTCTCTTCTTATCAGGACATGCAGGTAGAAATCTAGTAGAATTTCACTGAGAAAATAACTGTGGTATTGGGGCAGATGTTGTTTGACACTTACCGCACAGGTTTAGAAGTTTGGGATCTGAATTTGCTGAACTCTCCTGGAGCTGTCCACTCAAAGCCATGCTGTATGACAACATAGACTGTAAGAATGCTTCATATCACACACACAACACATATATATTAATCACGTGTGTGTGATTAACATAAATAAACAAAATATTACACACTCCAGCTTTGAGGATCATATTTCATAATACACACCTGACCAACATATACCAGCAGTCGGGCATTGAGCGGACTCTCATCTGAGCTTAGCCACAGTTCTGAGTTGTCATCTGACGCAATGGCAAACTGGAAATCACCTGAAATACATCATGCGTAAACATACATGACCTTATGACCTGCTTCACCTGCTCACCTCTAAGCTTACTTAAAAAGTACTTAAAACAGCTACCTCACAATATCACCCAGCACCAATGGTTACATAATGGCTCTCTGTAGTTCAGTCGAACAGGCCTCAAATTCACAATCATTGTTAATTCTCTTATTGTCTTGTGAGTTTGTGCGCCACACACAAAAGCCTGACTCAGCGACCCTGGTTAATTACAAATGAAACATTTCATAACTTTTCCCCACAAGCGCAATTCCTCACAGCAGCTTTTACTTATCAGGGTAGGGAGCGCTTGCAAAACGTGCTGACTGCAGGAAATGTAGCAAAACAGTTTCTGTGGGTCTTCAGATTTTCTGTCAGCTATGGCAATGTTCAGGTCCCCTGCACCCCACTCAAACTCACCCTGAGGAACAATTTTAACAACACCCAGAGCAACACTTGATATGCGTGTACAGTATGCGCATAAACGTACAGTGCAATACAAAAATTTAAGCATCATTTTGAATTTTACAGAATTTCACAGGAATAGCAGCAAACGTGCTATCGGGTTCTAATTCATGATCTTTGGCTTTACAACACAAAACATTTTATTAATTACATGTGATTGTGACTCTATAGCGGATCTTCTATCTAGATGTACTTCTTCTGAAGTTATTCTGGAACAATGTTTTGTGTACAGATAAACGTTTTACAAATGCATGCTGCATATCTGAAAAAAAAAACACTGTATATCAATACAAAAAAATAAACTTTTCAAACAGGCTTGAGGCAATATAATGATCTGGAGTTATTGGAGCTGCTGTCTAAAAACTTGGATAGCTTGCAATCCCTAAGGGACAGATGAAGTCCAAGTCATACCATAAAACGCTTTAGCCGAATATCAAACCATATGTTTGTGATCCCAAACTGAAGTTGAAAACAGTACGGATACAAAAATACAGGGCAAACTATCAACAAAGTGCTTTGACAAAACAAACTCCATTTTAAAATACTGGGTTCACGCTTCTACATGCGTTTATAATTCTGATTCATGTCGATTAAAGGTGCAATCCATAACTTGTTTGGGTTAAAAATAAAAAACTGTGCAAAAATAGACAAAACCACCTCTATACCTTACCTCAATTCCCAACGTTAAATTTAAATTAAGAATAATATCTATGTGATTCGAAAGTCATTCCTGAAAAGATCTGTAATATACAGTTGAAATGTTCACAACTATTTGTGCATGTTTGTGAAACAATAACATCTTACACTTTAAACACTATACACTGACCGTCTTTATAAGGATGAAGGAATCCAAAGATTCTAAGGCCGTAGTTTTTCCACTTTGGAGCCACTGCAATTTTCTTCACTGTAGTTCTGGTCTGTGGGGAAAAATGAAATATAAAACCATCTGTAGGCCTGTCTATTCTTAAACACTAATTCGCTGAATCACACCTCAAAATGACTTTGAGTAAGAATAAATAAACAGATTCAGTACAAGCTGTAATGCAGAGGCGAAAAACAGATGTTTCACTTAGATCTTTCTACTGAATATTCGGCCTGCTAATTGCCTTCTTTTTAAAGCAAACGTTGAGTTTTGTTCATGAAAATATAGGCCGATATTAAAATGTGCCATCTTCAGAATCAAGAACGATTATGTAGAGAAAAAGTCAAACAAACGTATGATTCTTAATCGTAGTCACTGCATTAAACTCTTTCTTTCAATGGCTGAGATACTTGTTTGGGTCTTACATGTGGGTAGAGAGGAAAATGAAGGTTTTTCCTGAGCTGGGAGATAGATGAGCCACACCAGTCCTCGAACACATGCAGGTTGGCCTGACCTTTATACTGACAGAAATACAGGGAACAAAGAGAATCACTTTTTACATACGGATCACTAGCAGTCATATGATGGAAGAAAAATACAAGAATAGTGATTTAGGAAAGTCCCATTTTAAAAAGAAAATCTGAACATTTTTTAACACCAAAATATTACAATACTTATTTTGTTGTCTATTCCATTGAACAGTATTTCTGATACGTTTATAAGTTTACTGTGAAGCTAAAATGTAAGATCAGTTAGACAAATACTCACAGATCAATTGCTAAAAAAAGTTCTGTTCAGACATTTTAGTTCTGTCATTGCTGATGATGTCATCATCTACTCAGTGAGTCAGGACTGCCACCGGTCCCCCTCCAATAAAAACAGCTATATGAGCTAGCAGGGGTCGTCATGCACTTAAGCATTCTGTTACCATACAGAACACTGTTAGAGTATATTTTGTATATTTATGAATTGTGCTGTGTGTTTCAGCAGGAAACACTGAACAATTTCAGCAGGAGCTGAAAATTCAGCAGGAGCTGAAAAATTTGTCCACACAGGCCCAGATATACTCAGGTCAGTATATAATAGATTTGTGAATATGCCAAAGGCAAGAGAGCAAAAATTCGGTTTAAATCAAACTGCCAAATGAACTATGAATATCAAACTCTTTCGACAAGTATTTTAAAAAAACCCATGCAGGTCTTAGCTAGGGGTCAGGGTCTAATGCAGATAGTCAAGTAAGAGAGTGAAAGACTGCAATATATTCTTTTTTGAATAATTATATACTACAATAAAAAATTAACAATATTATTGTGTTGTGACACAGATTAAAGAATAGAATATAGATAGAATATATATACAGGTCCCTGCTGATTCCTAAATTCATTTAACATCATTTTTTTTATATTTAAACTACGTAGTAACTTAAATGGCAACAAAATATTTTTTCATATAAACCTGGGAAAATAATTACCATGTTTTGGCCTGATAAGATGGCTGTTACCTTATATAAGGCACAAATAGCAGAGTAAATAAATGGATTTCCCCAATGCTTTTACAACCACATAAATTGCCATAAATAAGAAAATCGGGCAATGTACTTTCAACAAACTTATGGTCACATGCGTGCCTGCAGTGAGCCTCAGCAAACCTTTGTTCAGCCAACTCTCCTCCACCCTTTATCTTTCTGTAATGATCATCATGGTAGTGACAGAGACTCAAATATCCTCCACCCTTTATCTTTCTGTAATGATCATCATGGTAGTGACAGAGACTCAACTCTTCTCCACCCTTTATCTTTCTGTAATGATCATCATGGTAATGACAGAGACTCAACTCTCCTCCACCCTTTATCTTTCTGTAATGATCATCATGGTAATGACAGAGACAGGCATTATTCATCACGCAGGTGAGCTCACATTAGATTGCTCTCGTCCTGCTGTCAGTCTTTTAGGTCCTTCCCCACACAGCCATGTTTAAATTTAGCCTCTCTAATTGCAGCTGGTGTGGATAGAGGGATGGGTCTGCGATTGGGCGGACAGGACACCACAGAACGCTGAATGTTACAGTTGTCAGCCAGCTAACAGGGAACGTTCTCAGAACGTTGACCAATGTTCTCTAAAAGTTATCTCAAAGTTATCGAAAATGTTCTTGCAGTAACATTCGTAGAACTTTTTAAACTTTTTTTAGTGTAACATTTTAAAAACATTAAAAAATTTAAAAATATTTAAATAACAATGTTTTTAAAGTTTTTGCTAAACGTTAGGGAAACGTTCTTAAAGCCTAAAAAATTGTAAGCTGGGCAGGGGCATACAAGGTTGTGCCACTCTATTGCTGTTGTGTATTCACACATGGCAAACATTCAGCAGAGAGGACCGAGAGAGAATATAGCACGTTCACAGGCGTCACTGTGAATTTAGATCTAGGCATTATCAAGTGCACTATTTAAATTTTCATATGCCTCATCATGCTTTGTTTCACATATAGGTAAACAAGATTTTGACAGCAAGTATACAAACTGCTGAAGTGCAAAACAAATGCACCAGAGATCATGACAAATGGAACTTGCTACTATAATTCCCTTTGAGCCGCGATATAAAAAATCTAAACCCTCTTTGTTTATCAGTAATAGATTTGTCTCTATAATATAAATACATTTGGATAGCTGTTATCACACCAAATGAAAAACATTCATCTTCCCTTTATCATTGTATTATGAGCAACTATAAAGTACATTCTGCAGCACTTGGTACAAACGCCTCCCTATGGCGCAGCACACGGAGTGTAAATAAATGGCCAGAGAGGACATCTGCTTTGTCAGGGTCATCTCGCTGTGCTTCAAGCCCAAACCCTGATGATATATTTCCCAGCCCAGATATTCCTACTGGCCATATAATGACATTCAATAACACAGAAAGGGGAGCACATAAATCAAGTGATAAAAAAACAGAGGTCTATCTCTGCACTGGGGTATTTTTTGTAAATATTTTTTTCGCTGCCAAGCACCATCACGGATGCACATTGGACGAACGTCAGACTTGTTTCCAAAGAGACGCACAGCGAGCGTGGCAGCGCAAGTGCGGCGTCTGTGCTCCGTCTGTGCTCCTATTTGCGGCATGTGGAAGTTCCTAAATCACACCCTTTTGCCACACCTGCTGCTTTAGAGTCGAACAAGGCGCTCGTCTGTCACGCGGCGCAGAGGAGGGACGTCAGGGGCAACGCGCGGTCAGGGACCCTCGTTGATCCCTGTCTCTTCATTATCACGCAATGTGCTACAGTGATGAGGTGTGAGAGGAGATGTGGACCGCTGGCTTATTGATCGGTGACAGTAGAGTGGGGTCAGGTTCTGTGTTCTCACGGAATTCAGGAAAGAGCTACACAGCAGTAGTCAGCTGCAATATAGAATGAGCTGCAAGCTGCAATGTAGCTGCAATATAGTTGAGTCTCTGCAATATAGAATTTCCTTTACGCACAGCACTGCATATATTTTAAATTTAAGAAGTCATATAATTAAACATTTTTTTTAGAACATAATTCTTTTTCTGGTCAGAGAGACTATTGAAAAACTAATTTACAGTTTATAGCACAAGAAACCTTGACTAACCTTATTATTAAGTCAGCCTAATTATAAGTCAAATTGAAGTAAAAACTTTAATGATAAAAATGTATTCAATCTAAATATTGAATATTTCCTTACTGAAAAGGCCCTTTAAATTACATTATCAACCCGGGGGGGCAAAGCTTCCTATAAAAGAACGGAAAGACATCTTTACTGATCAATAGAAAACTAAATAATGCAACCAATGCTAAACAGATTGTTTAATATTTGCATGTTATGGGTAGGCAGGATTTACCCAGAAGACTTTAGCCCTTACAGAAATGAACTGAAATTGAAAGAACTGGAGCTAAAAACCAAAAATGAAAACAGTTCATTCAGTTCATTCTTGGCATGCAACTTGGAATTTCAGCCATATGGTAAGATTTTGTACCCATGCTGGTCCTCAGAGAGTAAAGGGGATGTATTATTCTCTGACTGGAAGACTGAAAGGCTATGGACCAATTATTTTTCAAGTTGAGAGTAATACTGCAGGTTTCTAATTTATATACGTAGTTGGAAATGCATTGTGGAGCTGCAAAACTGGATGGTTCATCTATACAGTGCCTGTTGTTCTCTCGTCCTTTCGGCCACCTGTTCATGTAATTTTAGCCTGATTCCTGGAGGGATGCTGAGCTATGGGAGGATGTGCCTCCCTAAGGAAATCACACACAATGAGATGAGTGAGAGAGAAAAAAAGAGAGGAAGAGAGAGTGAAAGAGAGAGAGAGGTTCACAGCTAAATAGCACACTGTCAGTGTAAGATTCAAGCTGTGTGAACAACAGAAAAGCAAACGCAAACCTCTGCAGATTATTCTTCACACATTTCTGTCTCATAGTAAAATAAAGTGTATATGTCTAATATGTCTACAGACAATAGAAGCACGTTTTACCTCTGGTTTCCATGGCAACCTGAGGAACTTCTTGCTGAGGAGTCTGCGCATCTCAGCGCTGGCACGGCTCTCCTTAGCAGATTCACCAAGCTCTTCCACCTGTAACAGCAGGAACCCTATATAAAGTGAAGCCTTACAGATATTTTCATTTCAATTACCATTATAAATACGGCTATCACTAACTATTTAGTGATGCTTTTATCAAAATATTGTGTATTGACTGCTCATCTGTATTTTTCTTTAAAAAAACAAATCTACTCTAATACTTAAAATATATTAATAACGTTTTAATGCATTACACATCAAAGAGTTGTGACCTGCAGTAAATTAATATACTGAAATGAGTTGTGTTCAGTTTTTAATATGGATAAATCACTTTTAATGTTATACAACTGTTAATGTATTTCAAGCAAATACCAATGGATGGCTAAACTGTTCTGTTTTCTGCAGGCAGAGTGTGGTAGGGCAATGCCAAGGTCATGGGTAAGTCACTTTGGATAAAAGCATCTTTCAAACGCATAAATGTAAATTTTAAATTTTTTAAATTTAGTAGAGGTACGCTCAAACAATGTTGATTATTCAGCAACCTTTGAAAGTCACTGTTGCACACTTTAAATTCTAAATTCATTTTCTCCTCTACGTCTTGTTCACAAACATATGTTGGTTGTCACATTTGATGATTGACCACCAAATTAAATGTCTTTGGAAAATGCTCAAAAGGCAACAGGAAAAACAGATCAGTTGGAGGACAAATATGTTTATATTTCAAGGTTTTATGTTTACAGAATGTACTTAACATTGTGAAAGATGATTTTATGTAGAAAACAAAAAATGAAAACAAAAAGAAAACAAAAAATGACTTTAACTAGGTTTTCACCTATTATAATTTTGTAATTATTTCATTAAAAAGGCCAAATGTGTTAAAAAAAGTTGTTTTAAAAAAGTTATTTTAAAAATAGTTAAAATGTGGAATTTTAATTTTTACTGGATTTCATTTCATTTGAACTTTTTCCCCGGTTAACACAACTAATCAAAGTAAATGTCAAACTGTTCTACTAAATATAACCGCATTTCTCTACATTTCTTATTGATCTTCAAGTGAGGCTTTTCTCTGGAGTTCAACAGCAATCGTTCAGGTTTTCACTCTCTTATCACCAGTAATCCCCGTCAGCTCTCCTAATCCACCACACAGAACTGTGAAGCAGACGGCCATCAAAACAATGAGTGAATGCAGCACACAATGAAGAACTGCTCTAGACATTACATAAAATGTTTCCATTCAGCTGCGAGTCTCTACAAATCACATTTAAAGTGACTGGAAGAGCTCCAGAACCCAATAACAAGCTTCCTTTAGAACAGCTGCCTTTGAATTAAAGTGTGATATGAAGGGATAAAAGCAGGAAATGCATTTAAGGGGATAATTTAGGCAAAATAAAAATTCTTTCATCATTTACTCACCCTCATGTCGTTCCAACCACTTAATGACTTTCTTTCTTCTGTGGAATACAAAAGACAGAATGTTAGGAACTGAAAGCCTCAGTCACCATTCAATTGTCTTGCTTCTTTTTCCATACAGTGTTCGTGGTGACTGGACATGTCAGTTTCCAACACTCTGCATAACATCTTTTGTGCGTCACAGAAGAAAGTGCATCCCAGCTAACAGGGAATGTTCTCAGAACGTTCTCTTTCTCTAAAAGTTATCAAAAACATTCTTACAATAACGTTAGTAGAACTTTTGTTAATTCATGTTAGTAGAACGTTATATATAATATACCAAAAACATTATTTTTAAGTTGCTAGTGAAACATTTAGAAACAGAACAAGAAAATTACAGAATTTACAAAATGTTTGAACAACATTTTTATAACCAAGCAATGTTAAAACAACATCTAAAAAAAACTGGACAATTTAAACGTTTCGAGAACTTTCAAAATAACATTTGAAATCATTTTGTTACCTAATAGAAATGTTCTTATAACTAAAAATTGTTAGCTTGAATGCAGGATGATGAAATTATGAAATTATAACATTTCAATTTTTGGGTGAACTATCCTTTTAAGAATTCTGTATCATCTGTGTTTAGTGCATTTTCCGTTAATAAATTGCACAACCTAAATTCCACAATGAGGATACAACATAAATTACAGTTAAACGTCAGTCAAAAAACCTAAAGATCAACATACAATGTTCATAACATCAATCTAACCTTTCAAGGAATAAAAAATAAACCCAGCATCAAACCGGCAACTTGTAACGTCTTAGCAGCAGTTAATATGCAAGACAAATTGGATATAATAAAGTCACTTTCAGCTGAACAAGTAATGAAGACAAGCTCAAAAGCTCATCTATCCCAATTAAATTATGCACCCCTGTACTGTAGCCCAGAAGGAAGGCTTCATCTATCTCAGTTGAAGGTGTCCATGTGAACGGCCACCCTGCTGTTCGGCGTGCCTGGTGCTACCCACTGCTGTCTAAGTGTTTGCTAGGTCTGACCCCAACAGGAGACTGAGGGCAAGCCTCATAAATAAATGAGCTTTGCATCTTCTCACCACGCTCTGACAAGACAGCAGCGCTAACCAGATGGCTTCCACCAACCCCTGGAAGCAGATCCTAGGACTATCAGCAAGGTTAATGAATTCTCCTTATTTACATCCACAAGGCAGGATGGGGTGAGAAAAGATGAGGCGTGTGTAGGTTGAGCTCTGACAGGCGATGTGGCAGGGGACAGGGTAATCATTATCCTAATTTTGTTTGCTGCAGAGTATAAACAGAGATGTTCGTCCACAGGAGATGATGGCTTTCAATTTGCGTTTTCCCTGCCATTAATCGAGACATCCATGCAGAAGAATCTGAGCACATATCAGTGGGAGAGACGAGGATGTTTGTAAGTGACAATCAGTCATGAGGAAACAGTCCCTCTAACAGAGTCTGTATCAGGAAATGAGGATTGAGACTCACAGGATAAAATCGCGCAAGATCTAATGTTTTGAAAGATGGGCATGTAATAGGAGAACTCTCCGAATGCCCTTTTACAAAGTCCTCTGGGTAAACTTTGTCCTACTTATGACAAACAAAATGATTTTTAGAGAGACATGAATAAAAGTAGAGCAGACGCAGAAAAACAGAGAAGGAGTAAATAAAACAGCATGAGAAAGACTGTAAAGGTCCAGTTTGCCTTTTAAAGCTTT
>JAZGTJ010003400.1:0-35694 GCA_036877575.1 Botia almorhae | reverse complement strand
ATACTCAGACCGGCCCGTCTGGCACCAACAACCATGCCACGCTCAAAATTGCTTAAATCACCTTTCTTTCCCATTCTGACATTCAGTTTGGAGTTCAGGAGCTGTCTTGACCAGGACCACACCCCTAAATGCATTGAGATTGGTTGATTAGATAATTGCATTAATAAGAAATTGAACAGGTGTTCCTAATAATCCTTTAGGTGAGTGTGTNTTGTATATGTATATATCTGTGTGTGTGGGTGTATTTGTATATGTATATATGTGTGTGGTATATTGTATATGTATTTTATTGTATGTTTATACAATATATCGTATATGTATTTACAAACACATACATACATTAACACACATATATACAGCTCTGGAAAAAATTAAGAGAGTACTCCAAATGAGCATCTCTACATTTATGGCAGCTATTCCAGTGTCAGGTTGCTTCCATTTGTAAAATTTCAAACACAGCGGTTCATAAAATCAAGGTCAAGCTACAGACATTGCAGATAACAAAACTACAGATTGGTAGTTGACCATGATCATAGACCATGATCATATTCTGAAGAACCTGCCTGTTTATTTCATTAGACAGCCAAATAAAACTGGAACTTTGTTAATTACATCAAAAATATCATAGTAAATGTCATTATTCTCTTCTTAAATCATAAACCAGCCTTTTTTTGAATGCGATTCATGTTTGTTTTGCTTGGTTTGTGTTTTTAATATTCAGGTTATTAGACTGTTCAGATTTGTTATTAAACTAGTGAAGATAAACATCAGGTGAGGTTAAAATTGCAGCTTTATTCTATTTATTGGGTAAAAAGATTAAATCTATGATGTGTAGACTGAATTGTGTTTGCCATTCGGCTATTATTCCTTGCACAGCTGTTGTGTTTCAGATAAGTGCTGAAACAAATGTTCTCATCTCTCTTAATCTCATCTCCTGTCTGTTCTCGTACCTTCTTTTTCTTCCCAAAACCTATCTTGTGCTCAGAGATCAGGTGATATCACACCTCTGTTGTTTCTGCTCATGTCTTGGAGACCATTGTTCAAAGGATGAACACGCTTGCCTTTCAGCATTAGATGCCTATTTCAACTAAAAGCTAAAATGTTTCCTAATATGAATCCTGTTTTTCCTCTGAAGGGAGAGCTTAAAGTCAAGCTGCTAGTCTGGTCTTCCTCAGAAACCTTTACGAGTCTGATACTGGCAGCGTTTTTCACTGATATTTGCAGCCTGCAACCTTTAATTTGGCACACTTTTCAGAAGCAGATTTAGTTGAAATTAAACATGTAGGCCGGACATGAGCACTTTCATTTGAAGTGCATGTGGGGATGCTGTTTGTGTTTGTCTCACTGATGAGGGAGTCATACTCTGCAGCTTTCTGTCTCTCTCTCCACATTTGCTTTAAATATTTGATGTTTTAGCATTTTCTACGCTCAATCCACCTTAGTGCACTTTGGATGACACTTCATACTTGATTCATACAGAATTCAAGGTCTCAAATTTTATAGATTTGAATACCTAAAGTTTTCCTATGCTGTTGCTTTCAATTTATGCATTCAGTTTGTGTGTATAGTGTAAAAACTGAATGATATTTTTATTTGCTTGTAACATGAACACGCACAACACCCTCCAGCCCCTGGCTCTCCGAGACCCTCCATAGCCTCCGGACCAAGCTCAGGGCTATGGAGAGAAAATGGCGCAAATCAAAAGACCCCGTTGACCTCAATAAGTATCATTCTCTCCTTTCCTCTTTTTCTAAAACGTGTCCATTGCCAAAGCTACCTACTTTCAAAAGATCAGCAACACGTCTAACAGTCGTCAACTGTTCTCAACTTTCTCATCTCTCCTTAGTCCCCCCCACCTCCCCCCACTACATCACTGACTGCCAATGACTTACCAATTTTGGTAAAAAGTTGGTCAGGTTGCTACCATCAGCAACCAATTCTCTGCACCCCACACCCCAACCCCCCCTTTATCTCCAGACCATCCAACACTCCTCCTCCCCTCTCTCTGAGACAGAAGTCTCCAAAATTATCCTCTTCAACCGTCGTACCACCTGCCCCCTTGACCCTATTCCTTCACATCTATTGCAAGCAATCTCTCATCACTCTTTCCCAAACTCACACATATCCTGAACATGTCACTCTACAGGAAACGTTCCCTCCTTGTTCAAGCAGGCTAGGGTAACCTCACTGCTCAAAAAACCTACACTCGACCCGTCTGTGGTCAGCAACTATAGACCAGTTTCACTCCTACCTTCCCTCTCAAAGGTCTTTGAAAGGGTTTTGTTTAATCAGATTACAACCTACAACAGGCAAGAGCCAACTCCATGTCATCTGTCCTAATCCTTCTTGACCTCTATGCTGCTTTTGACACAGTAAACTACCAGATCCTGTTATCCTCACTCTCCAACCTGGGCATCTCTGGACTGGCACTCAACTGGTTCAGCTCATATCTCGCAGACAAGGTATCATGGAGAGGTGGGGAGTCCCCATCACATCAGCTGACCACAGGGGTCCCACAGGAATCAGTTCTTGCTCCCATTCTCTTCTCAATATACACAGCTTTTCTATGTGCAGTCATTAAAGCACATGGCTTCTCATACCACTGCTACGCAGATGACACACAGCTTTACTCTTCATTTCAGCCGGATGACCCCACCACATCTTCGCTTGCCTTTTAGACATCTTAGCCTGGATAAAAAAAATTGCACCTTCAACTTAACATTAGCAAGACAGAACTTCTGATAATCCCGGCCAACCTATCACTTCAGTACAATTTCACAATTCTAATTGATCCATCCACTCTCACACCTGCTCTGTCAGTTAGAAACATCGAGGTGGTGTTTGATAACTAGTTGAAATTCACTTCACATATTGCAACCATCTCTCGGTTATGCAGGTATGTGCTCTACAACATCAGGAAAATCAGACCTTTCCTGTCCGAGCACGCAACACAGCTCCTAGTCCAAGCACTGTTAATATCAAGGCTGGACTACTGCAATGCCCTTCTGGCTGGCCTTTCAACCAATGCAACTAAACCCCTGCAAATGATTCAGAATGCTTCATTACGTCTGGTCTACAATCAACCAAAAAGAGCCCATGTCACACCCCTACTGACCTTACTCCACTGGCTACCCGTAGCCGCCCGCATCCAATTTAAATCTCTGACACTCACCTTTAGGACAGTCACCGGAACCTCTCCCCCCTACCTCAAGTCACTCCTCCACACATATGTCCCCTCCCGTCAGCTACAGTCAATTAACAAGAGATGTCTAATTGTTCCCCCACAACGAGGTACCAGATCACACCCTAATACTTTCACCTACTCCGTTCCTTTGTGGTGGAATGAACTCCCAGCTTCCACCCGAGCTGCTGAGACCATAACTACCTTAAAAAAAACAACTCAAAACACACCTGTTTTGCAGACACCTAGCCAATCCCTAATGCTCTGACTCTTTCCTACAACAAAAAACTACAATTTACACTTGAAAAATGTAGCTTGTAGGCTTGGCTTGTTGGTTCTTAGGACAAAATGTTTAATGTTCTCGTCGCTTGTGAGTCGCTTTGGATAGAAGCGTAAACTAGCGATGGTGTTGGGTGTAACCCAACTCTACATATATCTGCTAGTGTGGCCCCTCTTGCCAGAACCCAGAAGGACGTTACTCCTTTAGTGGAGTGCTTCCTGACTCACAGTGGGCTCGGCAGATCTTGCGATTGGTAAGCCATGGATATGACATCCACAATCCAATGGGCTTTTCTCTGTTTGGAGACTGCTGTCATCTTCTGCAGTCCTCCAAAGAAGACAAATAGCTGGCAACGAGCAAGCTTTGACATGCAATGTGACCTCACACCACCTTGGTGCTTAATGTAGGTCGCTGTTTCTGTGTTGTGCATCCGGACTAACACGTTGCCTGCCCTGGATCAACAGTAAAAAGCTCTGCAGGGCAAGCAGGACTGCCAGCAGCTCCAGGCAGTTTATGTGCCGACGCAGGTGGTGTCTGTTCCAAAGCCCTGACACTGCGTACTCGTTGTACATAGCGCTAGAGCCTGTGTTCAATGCATCAGTTGTGACAACCTTGTATCTGGACACCTGTCCTAGGGAACGCCAGCCTACAGGAAAGTCAGGTGAGACCATAGACTGAAAGTTTGGTGACATGCTGGGGTGATTTCCATCCAGTGTACGCCAAGGTGCCAGGCTCACCTCTCGACCCTGTCTTGAAGCCAGTGCTGTAGCGATCTTCCCAGCGGACCTGAAGTCCCAATCTGTCAAGATATTTTTCTGTGTTCTGTGTAAGTTTCTGTGTTCACTTAACAGATCCCACAATGAACTAGAATGAGCAAGTCGTCCAGATGGTTGTGAACGCCCTGTTCCCAGAGAGGGGCATGGGCTGCGTCCACCACCTTGGTAAAGACGCCGGGTGACAGGGCTGAACCAAAGTGTAAGACCTTGTACTGATTCGCTCATTGCTCGAAAGCAAACTGGAGAAATGGTCTGCGTCAGGGGAGGATTGACATGTGGAAAAATGTGTCCTTCAGGTTTATAGATGCAAACCAATTCTGGTGGGGTACCACAGAGATGATATGCCTCTGTGTGAGCATCCTGAAGGGCAGCCTGCTTCAGTAAGGTCTGGTAAAACCCAGAGAGAGAAGATATTGGTTAGATTAGAGATTAGTGAGAAGTTGGGTATTGGCTAGGCATTGGCGAAGAACAGTGGCACAGACACCAAGGGCCCGGCCATGTCTTCTGATGTCCTCTGAATCAGCTAGGGAGGGCCCTGGGTCACCCGTCCCAGGGCCGCTTAGAAATCCTGGCGGGGTTCTTGGTGGTCTCTTGGCTGGTGGGGCGGTCATCCTGCTCGACCATCTTCTAGGCTGGCTTTTTATAGACTGTTGTCTTGGAGGGGGAGGTGGTGGGGTAGCCAGAGGGTGTGTCTGGCAAGAAGCAGCCTAGATAAAGGCATGAGAAGGTAGTCACGGTTCGTTCCTCTAGCTTGCAGCATTCTGCTGACACAAGTGAACTGTGATTGCATGTTCCATCCAGGTGGAATGAGCCCAGATTGAGGCTTCCACTCCAGCTCTATGCTCACTGCCAACCGAGACAACACCGCCACTAGTTCGGCATCCATCCACTCCTGAGCCCCACATTAAAGAGTAGTGCATCAAGTGAGTCATCCTCCAACAAAAGCATCACGCTCTCTGTGATGTTGCAGCTGACATTGCATCATTCTCTCGAGCTCTTAACAAGACGGCAATCTCACCTGTTTGAAGTAGACCGCCTGCCATGCTTAAACTCAACCAGCATGAACAAGTATATTGGGGCTTGAAGGTCCGTTGTGACAGACCTGGTGTATTATCTTCCAGTGTATCCCCATATTGCTCCCAGCACTTACTGATCTGGACCTCATAGAAGTCCCAGGAAGGAAAAAACAGAAAGGGGGGACGCCTGCCTCTGAGTGAAGCAGGTTAGCCACCAACCACAAGCTTTACATAATCATGTTCTCGCAGTGGGAACACTGGTACCACAGCATGCTTCAAACCGAGACACTCAAGGCACCAATTGTGGCAGTCAGTGGCAGCGATGAACCAGCCACATCCAGAACCGAAAAGACAGAAAACCACCTATAAAAAGACATATCACTGTTAACACTGTTAACACATTTTTTTAATAAAGATGGCAGGCGATTGGGCTCCAAAGAATGAACCCCTAGTGTGACTGACAGGGGACTGAAGATTTATGACTAAGTCTGTATCTCAGTCCAGCCCTACATCAGTAAGTACACTGCTGAGTGGGTCAGACAGTTCTAGGGCTGTTCTGTTGTCAAAATTGTTCCAGTGCACCAAGTCATCCTCTGTCTAAAAATTCTCAGAATTCACAGTGAAACACTGTGCCAAAAGAATATGGTGTTAAACAGGGATGCTGTTGATACATGCTAGCTACATTTTAATGTGTGACCTCATAAGTGTTGTGGATAATCCAGTCATCAGTGTACAAATATTCGGTAAATCTAAGACTTTCATATTGTAGGGAACCAGGAAACCACACCTACAGGCATTGTAATTCAGTGTTTTTTACATTATCAACCTTCTGTGTTGTATATTCTTCCAGCATCCCAGCTTTAAATATCATACTGTGGTTTAATCTTTAAAAATACAGTAATGAACATTTTATAAAACAGACCTTTTAGCTGTTTAAAGTCAATAATTAAAATTGGTTAAAAACCGTGACTTATTAAAAATGAAATTTAAATAGGATTGAATTTTAATGGTGTTCTCCCTGTTACCTTTGTGTGGGGTTAACATGAGAGAGGAGGAGGAGATTAAAAATTCTCACTCTAATTACAACAGTGTTCCCCAGGGGCGGGTATTGGACCTGCTCTTGGTCTCCACTGCCAGGCTGCATTGATCCTTTGCAGATCATTGCCGTCAGAGTGCTGCTTTCCCTTCAACTTTGCTTCTCTGAAAACATGTCTGGGGTTGTGGATTCCTATAGGGCTTGTGGTCAAAACCCTGACCTCTTGAGGCTAGCTTAGAAAAATCAGGCCTTTCACCACAGGATTCTTGACTATAGTAGTAGACTGTACTCATGAGTGAGTAATGAGTGTAGCTTAACTTTCTGGTGGTTGTGGGATAATTTGTATTTTAGTATTAGGAAAAAAATTATCTGTTAAAAATCTGTCACTTCCTAGGTGTTGAAATTTTTTATGTAAATGTTATAATTTTTTTAATAATTCCATATCCATATCATGTGGGATTTTATTCTGCCGTTAACACTGAAAAGATGCATTATTCTTATATCTCTTTCTACTGATTTTTTGTTGAAATAGCTTTATTTGTGGAAAAGGTCTGAAGCTTTTTTAACCCTAAGGCATCTGCACATGTAAAGGAACAGAGAAAGTTTTCACAGTCATTGTGTTTTGGTCGTATTTGTTTATTTATGTGGCTGTATACACACAGAGACAGTCTGAAGATGGTTAAACTCCAGCACACATATCTGCGTTCAAACACATGGGAATGGTGTATATGCATGTCTGAGTCTCTCTTGTGTGTCTGTCAGGTCTGGATCCAGAGAGACATTTAGGAAAATCCCTGGTGCAGATGGAGTCTTGTCTGCATGAGGTAAGAAGCCACTGCGGAAACACTTCTTCCCCAAATTAACCTTCATTTTGGACCAAATGATACTCCTGCTTTCTTGTTAAATTATAATTTTTCCAACAAAATAATTCTAGATGATTTAAATACTTATGAAATAAGTATTCAATTCATCTAATGAATCCAATCCAATGAACTGAATACTTAATTGGAACTTTATGAAAACTAATCTGAATATACTGTTCAAAATAAATAAAGTGCCCAGCAGCTGAACATTGTGTAACATTCGTGTGCAAGACATGATGCATGTACCTACAGTCATATGAATTGTATAAAGAAACATCTACTGGTTCTCCCAGTATTTGTTGCACCAGCTGCACAAACTTCGTGACCTCAGCTGTAATTCTAGTGTGATTTATCAGTACTGTATTTGTCAGCTTTCAGAGAAGTATGGAGTTCATATATGTGGTGAAGGGGGCGAGTATGAGAGCTTCACCACTGACTGTCCACTCTTTAAAAGGAAGATTGTTATGTAAGTCACACAGCAGACAAGAAAAAATGTAGTGTTCTGCAGGGATGATTGCAGTGGTGATAATGTTTGTATTACAGTGACTCCATGAAAGCAGTCATCCACTCGCCTGACGCGTTTGCTCCTGTGGGTTACCTGCACTTTACACAGATGCACACAGAGGTCAAACATGAGGTGAGGTCAGCTTTAAGGATTCTTCAGCCAATCATGTTGTTGTATTGTTGGAGTCCTGGAGGGCCGCTGTTTTGCAGAGTTTAGCTCCAACTCACAAAAAACAAAACAGCTTAAGAAAAACAGCAGGGTGAGTAAATAATAATAATCTGTTTTGTTAGACTATGCCTATAAATGTCTGGACATTTACAGTGTTTACATTAGACTCCTCTGACTGCCCGCAATGTAAACACTGTTTTTTATGAGACCTTCTGTGTGAACCAGTGAGTGAAGAACAGAAAAAAACTTTAATAATGTTACACACACTATAACCCGTTGTCTGAAGGGTTTAAGGTCGAAGTAACCTTGTCCCAATACATAAGATACAAAAATATTTTCAATTTTAGTTATTTTACGAATAATGAATGTTTAGAGAACTCTGCAGGTTGATATCTGCTGCATGAGCTCTGATGTGACTCGTGCTTTACTGCAGGTCAGGAGAGAATGTTGTGTGACAAACACATGGTTTAAATCTTCAGAAATTATCTGTGTGTGTGTGTTTCTTTAAAAACAAAATAAGGTTTCTAATGTGTTTTAAATTTGTAAGCAACATAATCACAACACAGAAAATATTATATGTAAGCACTGTGAATGTTGGTAAACGTTTATGGGTTTATGAGACGTTATATTTGCCAGTCAGTATCAGCTGCCAGTTTTATTAGGTGTCTTTTATCAGGAATACCATTATATAATAATACAAATATAAAAATAATAGTCTGATCCTGTCAGGTCACTGTGTGTGTGTGTTGGGTGTTTGACAGGGAGGGCAACTCGTGCTGTCTTAGTCTGCTGTCTTAGTCCACAGTTAAAGGGTCCTCTGGAGTATAATTAATTGAATTGATTGATTAAATTGGTGTTTCAGTTGATAGAGTTACCATTGCATTTGCAGCCAGTGGTTGTGAGATCAATTCCCAGGGAACACACATATTTGGATAAATCGTCTGCTTAATGCATAAATGTAAATGTGTAAATGAATTGTCATACACAGATGACAACATTGTTGAAAGACATTTGTGTTGCGACAGCGTGTGTGACGCTGTGTGCCGGGACAGCGTGTGTGACGCTGTGTGCCGGGACAGCGAGTGTGACGCTGTGTGCCGGGACAGCGAGTGTGACGCTGTGTGCCGGGACAGCGAGTGTGACGCTGTGTGCCGGGACAGCGAGTGTGACGCTCTGTGCCGGGACAGCGAGTGTGACGCTCTGTGCCGGGACAGCGAGTGTGACGCTCTGTGCCGGGAGAGCGTGTGTGACGCTCTGTGCCGGGAGAGCGTGTGTGACGCTCTGTGCCGGGAGAGCGTGTGTGACGCTCTGTGCCGGGAGAGCGTGTGTGACGCTCTGTGTGTGGTGTTCTGCAGGCCTCTGGTGGGCGACCTGTGTCTCTCAGTAGATGTCCTTGCCAAAACACCATTGACCAGCTGAGGGAGGAGCTGGAGTATGCTGATGAAGCTGCAGACGTCCAGAGAAAGTGTCAATCAAACACTGAGAGCAGCTGCCAGGTGGATCCGGGTGAGAGACTCATTGTACTAACACACGCTTCTTTATACACAACTGTTTAGCTTGAAGATGTATAGTACTATATACAGTAGTGTGTATACTGATTTCTGCTCAGTATGTCAAAATACATATCCAGAGATACTGTTGTTAAACAGGCCATTGTGATGTAGTACTTTGAAGTAACTTGCAGTACTGTGGTGTTTATTGGTCCAGTGTTTTAGGTTTTCTGGTGTTTAAAGATTATATGTCTTTGTTTAATTAGATGTCCCATTTGAATTCTAACCCAACCCTGACCTTAACCTGACCCTAACTCTAACACCACACATATTCTAACTCCACCTCATTAGCAGTAACAACAAAACATTTGTGAGCCTTCTGCAGAACAATTATTCATGTATGCAATAAGTATATCTTGGCGAATATTTTTTTCTGAAGTACATAACACCATAAGTACAGACACCATAAGTGGGACCCAAGTATGTTATACTGTTGATAATGTGTATCTTACATTAATAGATGGCAAGGTGATTTGTAATGGTGTGAGAGTTACACTCAGAGAGCAATAGATGACTGTGTGTGTATGTGTGTCTTACTAAAGACCGACCACCTTCCACCTCACCCAGGAGCTTAGTGGGTTACCTGTGGATAACAGGACTGACTGGGCAACACTCAGAACACCCAGATGTCCAGAGTCAAACCTGCCATGTTTTCACCCTCCTGCAGAGTAAGATTATCCTTGTTTATATCAGCATGTTTGTTGGTGGTGAAGAATTGATGAAGAATACAAACGGTGAATCTGCTGCAGTTTTTTCGTTCAGACCTTCAGTTCACAGCAAACACTCTTTGATCCAAATATGCTTTCATATGCTCTTGTTTTGTTGGCAAAATATCTTTTTTAATAGGCTCGAGAAGTGGTTCAGTTGTTAGCCACTTTTGAACACAACAGCTTGTTTTAGGAGGGTTGTGAGCAGAGCGTGTCATCCATCAACGTAAAAGTGACGCAAACTGCCTGGCGAGACAGACACTTTAAATTAAAGCCGCAGAATGAAACTTCAAGAAAAGACGTTTGTGCGATGTTTGCCCGTTTCTTTTGCCTGCAGAACTTTTAAAGAGCAAAGAGAAAGATCTTAGGAAAGAACATGATAAAAAGATGAAAAGCATTTTTAATGTTTATCGCCTTAGTTCACGAAACAGCCTGCACAGCTCTGAAACAATATTAAACAAGTTAATATTTAATAACCGTCTTTTGGTGCGAGCAAATCACATGAAGAGCCAAAACATGAGAGTCTGAGCAAAGACACAAACTCGATTCTGTGTAAAATCCTCACTGCAAAAGTACCAGACAATGTTTGAGTTTAACAGTTTTTCTGAACAAATAAACTGATGTTGTGATGTGAAGTTTATAGTCATAAGAGGCTGAAATGTGATTTTCAGGAACTGAGCCATTTGTATGACTGCTACTCATAAGTTATAAAGTGTAAATAGAATTAAATACAAATGTGAATATATAAGAGTTTTAACAGTTAAATTTTTTTTCATGGGAATTTTAGTTTAGTTGGATGAAGTCATTCATCAATTACATTTTAATAAGGTTAGTTTTTTAAAAAGTTGTGTTAAAGGTTTGTTCTGAATCTCTGCAGTGGTTTGTCTGTTGTGCTTTTGAAAAGCTTTTTAGGTATCACTTTTTTTTAAGTACAGATAATTCCTAAAATGTGCTGAGAGTGAAGTGTGTGTGTTTTGCAGGTGAACTGCAGCAGAGAGGTTTGCTGTTGAAACATGTTGTCCTGGTTCACCTGTATGTGAGTGACATGAAGAACTTCAGTCAGATCAATTCTGTGTACTGCAGCTTTTTAAGACACACTCCACCAGCGAGGTGAGTCACACTCCTGTTCTAACTGACTGAAGACAAGATTACCCACTGTCTAAATCATCTCCTCTCATTCAGGGTCTGTGTGCAGGTCCCTCTTCCTGTCGGTCAGCTGCTGAGGATGGATGTTCTGCTCCACGATTGGACGAGAGTTTGTGAGGAGGACTGCGTTCACTGGAGAGACACGCTGCATGTTCAGAGTCTGTCTCACTGGGCCCCGGCTAACATTGGGCCCTACAGTCAGGCTGTGCGGGTATGATACATTACATCACACTAATATCAAAAGCAAAATCAAGAACAGTGAGTCTGGTGTTACGCTCTTACACCATTCTACTTACACTCATTTCATCATATTAATTACTAGCGTGCAAAGACAAAGGTTGTTTAGCCTTTATATGTAATAAAAAGCTCTGCTGAAGAGATTAAAAAGAGAAACATAAATATATGTTATTTGGATTGTAAAAACAATTGTTCGGATTAATGTAAATTATGTGAGAGATGCAAATCAAAGACAAAGTTAATGAATAAAATAGTTTTTGGACAGTAAAAAATCTATATTATATATTTATATTATATTTATTTATTTTTATTATAAATTTATATTTATTTTGGACTCCTCAAATGTTTGTGAGCAATTACGAGTCATCAAAGTCTGTTAATATCACAACTAATGTATGTTCTGTGTCCCATCATGTGTGGCAGCCTGTCACCATGTAATATTTGCTAAATTAGAAAAATGTAGACAGTTTCCCATATTTAGAATGACCCCCTTGCGCCAATGTGCGTGCCTCACCCCCAGAGATGTCAACATAATAAGAACCACTTCTGTTCCTGATGTCTCCAGTTTATCTGTTGATCCAAACAGCCTCTCTGCCTGTTCTGTGTGATTTCTCCAGAATAATTACTGATTAATTGTTAAATCTAATTAAAAGCAGAAGAGAATGGCTGAAGTTAACTTAAGTGCTTTGTGGGCGTCTTAATTATTTCCCAGAATCCTTTTTCTGCTTATTCTGTTTCTGCTACTTTGTGATTTTTCTTGGATGGAAGTAAAATGGTGCAGATCTTTTAATGAATAGCAGTGTATGAAGAGCGTGTTGGCTAAGATACAATGTTAATAATTAACTCAACCCTGTTATCTTATTAGTTTAAATGAAGCAAAGCAGGGGATGTCAGTCCAGTCTCAGTTTAGACTGTTGATTGTAACACAAATAAGTGTTAACAATGTTCATCAACCTTAACGATTTAACCCTGTTTCCAGAGATATTGTAAGAAATTATCAAACAATTGTTTTAATTTTATTTTCTCTTTTACTGTCTGACACCTCTAAGTAACAACGTTATCTACATCTGCAACCCTGTTACTTTTAACTGTGGTGCTTATTCTTATATCTTTGTTTCATTAAAACTTTGAACATATTTTATTTCAGTCTAATAATAATTTAGTCCTAAAAACTAAAAATCTAGATTGTATGTAATCCAATTTTAACAGGATGGCCAAAATGATCTTACATACATTTTATAAATCACATAGAATACATGCATAAAGAAAACAGCTAATCAAATTTTATTTGATCTTCTGTGATTGATAATTGTCAAGGTTTCACACCAACTGACCATATTTTGTAAAAGAACAAAAAGTTAGCGTTTAAGCTTTATTTTGTGTTTTGTTTACAATCAGTGCCTGATATAATACACGTTCTAGTATGAATTTACTTGATAGTCAGGAATTCCTTAATCTAGTTGCTAACAATATTTTGGCAACATGTATTTAGTTTGATGCATATCAGTTTTGATGTAGGAAATTCGTTAACCTTTGTTTGTGTTTGTATAGCTTCAGGCTCTGAACACAATCATTTAGATTAAATTAACCCACAGACACAATGTGTGTGTGTTTAATTCTTTCAGCCTTTATTAGCTTCTGTGAGGAGGTCATGTTTAGCATAATAGTCTAGATGTCTGTAATGAGGCGATCTAGCCGTAAGACCGGCCTGAAGATTTATTCCACTTCACAATCATTTCTCCTCTGATGTTTTTATATTTATGCAAATATGATTTACTTTCCATCATTATGGCCTTATTTTAGAATAAAATGCAGAAGTCCAGAAATTTTCAAGGGGCTCATATATGAACATAATGAGATATGATTGAATGATATTTGACATTACATTAGTGACTCTTTTGTGATGAATTTACACTCTTACTCTTCTACAGCACTAGCATATAATCACTCACATGAGCCGGAGACGATTAAGCTTGCATGTTGGCAGATGGCTAAAATTGACCCTGCATTAACAGAAGTTGCAGCTAACAGCAGGAGTTCTAAATTGCATGTCACTGCACCTCTGCGATTTGATGTTGCCTGTTCCCTAAATTCCCTTTGGAAGAGAGACTGAGAACTCTAGTCATCACATCATAATAGAATCCACAAAATAAAAGCCCAGTACGCGTTGGCTACGAGCACAGCTTTTAAATTACACACCACCATGAGACCTGGCACATGAAATCTGGTTAAATAATCCAATTTAACATCCACAAGAAAGATGTAGTCATGTTAGTCCCAGTTTTGGGAATACACCCACTCCTCAACACGCCGTTGGGAGGGACCTTTTATTCTATAGGAACCTCAAGTGGCCCAGCAATTGGATTTGCGCTGGATTTTGGAGATGGTAAAAATCGGAATCTGACGCCCACAATTAGCGTCAAAGAGAATGCAGAAACCTCAACTGCGGGAAAATTTTTAATCTTCTTAAGTGTGCTAAATCTGTTAAAACAATGAACTAGGTGTTGGCTGGGATTCTTGTTAGAAGGTTCTGGAATCAAGTTGAATAGCCGTCTGACTCTCATCAGGCACAAACACATGCTGATAATCTTCATGAGTTATTGTGGAGTAGCTGCGATAAACCACATACACAAGATTTCAAGTGAATTAACGTTTTTAGATTTTGATGGTTGTTAAACAGTTTCATTTCAACAACAGCTCAAACAAGTCTTTGAGCTCAGTCGAGCAATTAAAGGCTGGCTGTCTCCATCTGACCATATTTGTTTCTCTTTCGATATATTATAGGATCATACACTTTGGAAGCTCACATACTTTAAACATGGCCCTCCCAAAACCACAGAGTCCTCTTGGTTTGTGGAAGCCACTTTAATTAGCAGAGAGATAATGAGTCTTCACAGGAGGTGCGTTGTGTACAGATTAATTACAACATTTAACTTTGTTTGTAGTAGAAGTAAAGGCAGATCTCAGGAGGAGGTGCTTACAGCATGTGCCGTCATGCCCTAATCTATTAAAACGCCACTTTTATCTCACCTCGCCCTTGTCATATTTTATGGATTTTTTCATAAACATGCCTATACTTCATAAATGTCTCAATTTTCTAGTCTATTAACATTACTTCAGAGGCAGTTGATAAAAGAGGCATGTGTGCGTGAAATAATGCGCCCATAATATGAAGTGCCTGAGGCTAGAGGAGGAGATCAGCTCTGAAACAATGCAGTCGGCTCTAATAAAGAGCCAAGATCACTTACCAGAAGGGGTGGTATCTACAGCCACAGTGCTGAAACTCCTTATAAACTCCATCAGACTTTCAAAGAAGCTACAAATGTTTTATCATTTTTATTTTTTTGGTCACATTCGCACAACTGTACTGAAACTGTGATATCATAACATGTTTTTCTAAAACATAATTTCTGTTCACATACAAAGGTAACAATTCATTGTTATAAAGATTGTTTTCATTATTTATAACTATAAACAGACATAAGGAGGAGAATGGGATAGGCAAGTGCTGCGAGCCAGACTCGATCCCGGTCACAGGAAAAAGCACCAACATGTCAGAATCAGATTTCATAACATAGTCCGTTATGTATGTATATAAATAGAGACTTGAGAGTTCTGTCAAGGTGTATGTGAAACTTACTGGACAAATACTTATTGCATTACCATTTTATAGTGCCAACAAAATCATATCCATAATAGAAACACCCAGTATGTGACACACAACCAACTCTCAGAACCTGTTCAGATGTGACACTGTGTGATTGCAGGCTGTTTTGACTACTGTGCTGTTTGTCCCATTTTGAGATATTTGCCAACTTTTTATTCTGTGGCAAATGCACAAATGCTTTAGTCTGTGACAAAACATGGAGCAGAACTGAAGAACAGGAAGAATCAGGAATAGTTGAAGGTCTTGTTTTCTGTGGGCGGTTTTGGGGTGGTGAGACAGCAGACCTCTGTGTGTGACCTGCAGTGACAACAGTCTTTCTTTAGGAATCATATCTTGTTTGGACGCATTATTCACCGCTGCGTGACTGGTTTGGACCTGATATGAGCTTGCCCTGGAAGACGATACTAGAATTGGATCTGACAGTGCGAATCAACTTTTTTCCCCACTCCTTTATTAATTTGCTTGCTCTGACATTTGGTCCGATTGCCTCTGAAGAGTCAAGGTTTTATTGCCTAGCCACCACCGCTGTATCAGAATTGTGAGAAATCGCTGTAAACAGAATTGTGTACATACACCATTCTGTTTGTGTCTGTGGTCAATAGCCACTGATGGACACGACAAAGTGTCATTGCCTGATCTTTCTCAGGTCCTTCTCTGCTCTTCATCAGGTCCTTCTCTGCTCCTCATCAGGTCCTTTTCTGCTCTTTATCAGGTCCTCCTTAGGTCCTCCTCTGCCCTTCCTCAGGTTCTCCTCTGCCCTTCCTCATGTCTTCCCGCTCAGGGAATTCCTTGTGGACCTTAGCACCAGGTCTTGAAGGAAATGCTTCAGACATCTACATGTAGAATGTGATATGGTAGTAATCTGTGTTATTAATGCCTTTCATTGACTGAAAGAAGAATCGTTCTAAAAACTAAACACATATTCACATTCTGTACACGGTGGAATTTTCAATGGCTTGTTAAGGACAGAACGTAATTCATGAGGTGGACTGATACAGTTAATTGCTGTGTTCTTGAACTGTATAATAAATGCATATTTTTGAAAGGGGAGAAGCCAGGGAGTGCCTGTCCAGTATAATCACCATTCAGATGAGCAGTGCTGTGCGGCCATTCTATTGCTATGGTAACGAGGGTTCTATTCCTGTACAGCGACATTTGATGGGACAGGCAGTGACATGGTGGACGCTGGCTCACAACACAGGAAGACTAAAATACAGAACACAAACATAAGAGAAAGGCAGGAAAAGAAACATTACCAAAGGATCACAGCACAAGCTGGCTGCCCTCAGTGTTTCTATTGATTAAGAGCATTTGTCTGTTGCAGCTTGACTTTTATATTTCAAAGAGTTTTTTATCTGCATAATCTTTTGAATTCTCTTTCTGCTGATTCACAGTAAAGATCACTGCAGAAATGTTAGTTTTGATGGCACAATTTCATCTTAATTTACTGAAGAGATGTTGATTTTTAATGACCAAGTAAAAGAAAAAGCTCTCTGATATTAACATTTGTTATGTTTACTTTTAATTATCTAAAGGAATTTCTTGTAAGTCCCCTCATTCACTCGTTCATTTTCAGTTTCTGTTATTTTAGTGTCTGTGTGAATCTCCTGAAATGGTTCATGTCACATTTCACCCCAAAAGTGGAAACAACGAGAGATATAAAACTGAAGCATGTTGTTGGTCTTTCTAAGGTTTTCTCAATGCTTTTGAGGTTTTTGTAATTCTTATTATTTTCAGTGGTAAATGTCATACTGTAATTGTGATTTATTTCAGTAAAACAATGTACAATGGAAATATTTGAATTTGCATAAAATACAGACTTCTAATGTACTAAAAAAATACTTTAAATATTGAGAATAAAAACATAATTTCTGTTCATTTTGGGGTGAAATACAAGTTTTCTTGGTTTCATGAGATTAAACCTTGGGAAATAAATTTTGCTTGAATAAATTTTGACCTGTATGTAAAACAAAATCATACAAATTGTACAAGCATGTACAAAATGTGTTCTGTGTTTTAAGTGATAACAGAAAAAATACTAATAAAATACTATGTAATTTAAAATTTATAAATTCTAAATAATAGGAATAAAAAGCAGTTGTCTTTAGTGCGAGAGAGCTGAAGCTTTAGACGCATTCGTTTCAAATATCACCTTTGACCTAAAGTGTAATTCTTGTATAAAATAAAATTTTTCATATCTAAAAACTACAGGCATTAGATATATTTTCTCATGAAGTAACACTGCCATCTGCTGATCAGTAAGAGAAACTGAACGTGTGTGTGTTGTACAGTGCAGTGCATGTCTCAATGTGGTGCAGGTTGCTGCACTGCTGCAAATGTTGTGCTGCAGGTCTGTGCTCTGTGTGTGCAGGCGGCTGCAATGTCTGCAGTCAGCCACACTGCTCATGTGATGTGACATGGCTTGACGTGCGGCCGGGCCTGCTAAGAAACTGTGCCTGTGCATCAGTACTACAGACACAGCAAGACCAGTGAAACCTCCACTAAACATTATCTGGAGCAGTCAGTGCACATCCACACAGAACTGTCTGTGTGCTTGTGTGTGTGAAGGAAGAGACTGTTACCACAGCCAAAACACAACAAACAGTTGAGGGCTCCAATGTCATTTAGTCAGACATCTCGCCCCTCGGCCGAAACCCTCTTATTCTCTAGAATTAGAGAGATTAGTAAGAAAGCGCATAAAGCGGTATGATGGAATTTGTCATAATTTGCTTTGTCCTGGAAAGATCCTGCTTGATAGGGCGACACAGAGAGGCTTGTCATGTCCCGCGGGCAGGTCATGAGGGAAACGTGGCAGACGGCAGTTTTGCGGTATGTGCATCAGTCAAGAAAGCCTCACAACCAATTTGTCAAAGAAGCGGGTGACAGGGCGGTCTCCTCACACAAAGACCAAAAATGCCCCCCCTCCTTCTCTTTCTCTGTCATTTAAACAGCTTTTCTGATCATTTTCAGCATCTTATGATTATAACATTGACTTGATCATCTTGGTCATAAGCAAATGTGATATCACCATATAAATATAAAGTTTACGTTTGGTTTGTTGCATTGTGGGTAATATGTGCAGAGCCCTGTCTGACCTTGCCTTCTCTCCAAACAGCCGATAGATACAGAGGAAAAAACCTGCATAAAGTTGACACAAGCTGAAATGACAGTGTTATTCATCCAGGCGATTCTGGGCATGTCAGGGTCAGACGTGACAGTCCAAGTATTTACAGCAGACAGAAAGGGCCAATGTCATTGCTTTGTACAGGCACCAGCTTAACTGCTCAACTTTGTCAGAATTCACCCTTTTATTGTATATTTTATTTCATCTTTAGAAGGAGAGGCAGCTGTTAAAAGACTGTTTGCTTTTCCTTTGTAAATTTTATGCAGCTATTTATATCTCAGCTGAAATAACGCTGATGTCCTGTGACAGTGTGTTCTCCTACGGCTCCATGCACAGCACAAGCAAATAAAAACACAGAAATGAGACATCAAGGGGCTTGGAAAGCAAGTGCGTTGTCTTAAGGAATAGAGATGAGCTTCTCCTGTGCGTTTTATGTTTGTCAGGGATCTGCTCTCATGTGATCTAATGCTACAAGTCAACATCCTGTCACACATCAACACAACATAATAATAACTCTTATTATTATTCGTAATCACGCACAAACACAGTTCTCTCTAACAACTGTAAAACTGTAATCAGCTATCTAATCAGCACCTTTCCACAAAGTTTTATTTTGTCGACTGATAAACCTGCTCTAGTCATGTGTTTAACTGTGTTGGGTTTGTTCAGTCTGTAGTGTCATATGCTGGTTGAATGTGGACTGCTGGCACACAACGCTCTTTTCATGGGATCAATTATGCATGAAGATTCACTTAGGATGTGCGTCTATTAGCATGCCTAATGGGGCTGTGAGACCTTCTGTCCGTGACCAGGCCAACTGACTGTTCATCAATAGCAGGTTGCTTTATCCAGCGTGGCCCATCTACTGCCATAAATAACAGTGACGGTTGTGTCTTTAAATTCACCTCATTGCTGGAACAACAAACACAAGATTCTTGTACCTCAGAGATTTTGATTGCAGACAATTAAAACTCTGGCCAGGTGTTGAAATGTCATCTGTAGTGTGGGAGCTCCCACAGAGAAGAACATTTCCATAAGTCACTCACCTCATTCAGACAGAGAGCTGGAGGCTGCGTGATCTATTGGCGTGTTGTTGACATGGTAAAATGACCAAAAATCCAATTAAGCAAGTATATATAATTATATCCAAATATATAAACCAACATGTGATTGCAGCATGCTGTGCTGGAAAACAAGTGTGTATAGTATAATAATGTATAGTATGACATAGGCCTATGACTGGATTATTGGAGGGTTTGTAAGGCATTGTTCTTTGTTAAACTACATTAAAGTAATATGTATTGCAAAAATACTACACGAAAACAACAAATTGAGTGAAGTAGCTCCTCCTAAAAATGCAAGGATCGTTTTTAATGTCTGTCTACAACGACTTCACAAGCCCCACATCCCCCCACAAGTTCATCAATTCCCCATATGAGCTTCTGTCAGTAAATTTCCCTGTACACTAAAGTTGCTGTATGCTGTAAAAATAAGTATTATTATTATGAAGTTAAAGTGAATCTTGTGTTCTTTAGCATTGCCGGTGCCATGCCATGAACCTGCCCCCATATTAAACATAACCCAACTGAACCGTGCCTATAAAACCTATAAACCTATGAAAGCTATGGCCAGTAGAGTAAAAGTTTAAAACATGAGTAAATACTGACAATACAGTTTAAATTTGCAGTCTGCTTTTATATGTAACGCATTATAGTTTGACCCCTATGAATATTAATAGTCTATCTAGACTGTTGAAAATGCATGCCACGTTGTTGTTGATCAGATTTTGGATGCCCATGCAAATTGGACTGTCATCCATTTCACCTCAGACAATGAAAAGTGCAGTTGAGTTGTATATATTTATACACACACAATTGACAGTAAGTTATCAAGTTTGGTTTGTGAACTTGTTCTTTTGAGCTGTTAATTTTATGCAAATGATATGTCCCAGATGTCTGGACTGAATCGCTGCTATTAGCAGCCCAAAGTCACCTGAGCAATAATTGATCACTGCACATCTTTATATTTCAGATATTATATATTAAAAACATATATAATAGATAGTGTATATTATAGTGGATGGGTCTTGTCCCGCTGGCTTTTCATATTCAAATCAACAAAATATCTGCCTTTTATGGAACCTCTGGGTCTTTTGAAGGCTGGAATGTTATTGCATCTTTGCTCATCCCAGCCGATCGGGGATTCAGAGCTGAAGTCTGATGGCACATAACTGGACTGCCAATGATGATTTGTTGTTGATGTGTCATGATGGCTTTGGCGGTAGAGATGGATTGCATTCTCCCTTAACGACACCCCCCACAGCCCTTACACTAAACACCGTATTGCAGCATCAATTAACACCTGCAGCGGCCTGTTTGATCCTCTCCGACCCTGCCTTCTCTGAGGACCTGACCCTCACGTAACACAATGATTCCTGATGTGGGTGATTTAATGTATTTTTAGCTGTAGGATTATCCAGGGGAAGAGTGTTTGTCCTTGGATTCTCAGCTAATTATCACATTGTTATAAATGTGGATGAGTTTTACTTCCATTGATGGTGTGAAACGGGAACTTCAGGTGATAAAATAACAAAGAAGGTGCAGCGTGGTAATTTACGCTCCGCTGTTCAAACACCAGAGCTTTAATAATTTTAATGAATTTCACCGCTTTTATGTCAGCTGTGATGTTTTATGATTTGAAGCACTTTATAAAAATAGAGAATGAAACTTGGCCTGAAACTAATGAAGTGAAATTTTGGGGTTTGTAGCCTTCAGAAAAAGTGTTGGAGATAATTATATGAGATGTCCATGTTTAAATCCAGATTAAAATCCTCTTGTGTGAGGTGGTTCTGAGTAAGATTCAAAAGGCATTAAGATTATATTTATGTGAATCATTTTTATAGTAAGTTAAACCATGCTGAAACTGAGAATAAAACTTCATCACAATTGTGTACATGAGTTATACAAATGAGTTATATTCTTTTGTTTGTGACAGACCAGATTCACTGATCTTGGACTACAAAGATCTGATGTTTAAACTAAAAACTTTTCATTCTGTTATTTTTTATAGTATTATTAAAAAGTTTCCTTAGTGTTACCTCAAACTGCATTACCTTGTATTTTGATTCTATTTACACAACACAAAGTGAATGTTGTGTCAGGAAAATCATCTTGATAAAAGATACCAGCGTGTTGAGTAGTTCTAGGCGCTTGTGTTGAGTATAGGCCCAAATGCCAATGGAATGCCTGGTCCAGACTGTGATTTTAGCATCATTTTGGCACAACGTATTTGATAAATGGTGTTGTGCTGATTCATAAATGACAATGGGTATCAGGATATGAGAATCAATCATTTTTCTTGTATACTGTGTCATAGTGGATGACAGCCGACATGAGTCTGTGACACTTTGCGATGTGTCAACAGAAAGACTGGCAATATTTCATTTTCTTCCGGTTGTCCACAACAGGTCCTGTCACATCTGTGATGTTAACCAATGGAAGCACAGATACTCTCCTGTACACAGCTTTAAAACATGCTAAAATGACAGCGAGACGATGGTGTTAGTGCTGCTGGTGGAATGTTGCAGTGGAGGAAAAGTTTGTAGAGCTATGGCAACAATAAGCAGCTTACGACAAGACAGTACAAAACACGCTGTTTCGGTAGTCATTGTTTGTTTCCTAAAATCAGTTAGTAGTTCCAACTTCTAAATGACATCACATGCGTCGTTGAAGACAGCAAGCGATGATTGATCAGGAATTAACGTGTAGTGACATGTTTCTTGTCCAGGAGCCAAAATCACATAATCTGACACAGTGAATATCGTAACTAATAAAATTGTGATGTGTTCTGAAACTGTCAACGGTTACAACATGAGTAAGAATGTCTGCAGTATGATAAACACCTTCTCAACACAACAATGCATGCTTGATGTGTACATAGTAAAACACTTAAACACAATAGCAAAAGTCATCTTGTGTGCCCTTCCTTTACTCACCTTTGTGTTTATAAAAGAGATTATTTAATTGCACCTAAAATCATAACTGGCTTCTGTAAACTCCAGTGAGCACTGATTGTCCCTAGTGTGAGAAGCCTAGGTCACACAGAGGTTTTCTCAGCTTTTGTACTAAAATGTTTCAGTAACACAGATGATGTAATGTGTGTGTGTTGGCAGCTGGAAGAGGCCGTGTTCTGTGCAGGGCAGATCGCTCTTGTTCCCTGCAGCCTGCAGCTGCTCAGAGGCTCCGTGGAGCTCCAAGCTCTGCTCTGCTTCAGTCATATGGAGAAGATTCTGGCTGCTGTGGATTCCAGCCTCACGCTGGATCATGTGATGCAGGCTCACATTTACGTCACGCACAGTAAACACATCCCGATTGTCACCACAGCCTGGAGCAGAAAACTGCGTGGCATGCAGGTGAGTTCATCTGATGTTTTTAGAGCATCAGATTATCAGCATCCTGTAGCTTTCCTGTAGCTCAGTGGTTAGAGCATGGTGTTAACAACGCCAAGGTCATGGGTTCGATCCCAGGGATTGCACATACTCAGAAACAATGTATAGTATAATGCAATGTAAGTCGCTTTGGATAAAAGTGTCTGCCAAATGCGTAAATGTAAATATAAATGTAAGCATCATGTCTGGTCCATTCTACACAAGAACAGCTCACTTAAACGAGTACTGACTGGTTCCGCCTTAAATTATGTTATTGTACCAATTTCATAAATTGCATTGGAGCTTTTGCATTTTGAAATATTCAGCAAAATGTTTGTAAATGTTGCAGTCGGAGACTGTCAGTATCTTAATCGTTTTGTTAACGTTTGCATTTGAATAGTCATTAGTGTTTCCATATTTTGTTTAAGAGACTGTGATGAGGAAAAACCAGTTTATCCATGAAACCTCTTGAGCTGTTTATTGTCTCACATTTAAATGGAAGTGTATTGGAAATAAAATTTTCTTATGAATATAAACTGTTGATTTGAATCAGTTTAAATCTGGCTGCTCCCAGCAGCTGGTGGATGTCTGTAATGATCTAGAGCTCCCTAGCGAGGCAGATGTCATCCTCATAGCCCCTAATTCACCCTCCTGCTCCCCCAGAGCTTTTCTAAGCCCTGGGTATAGCTTATCTGCCCTCTGTGCCCCTCTGATCTATGGCTCCATATGGCTCATGAGATCTGTTCCTCCTCCAATTATCTTAGGCGCTCGGGGACGATGGCCAGCCCCGCCAGCACTCCTATTGATTAGATCTGAATTATGAAGATTATTGAGAGTTCAAATATCAAAAACTCCCTCCTCAGTCAGAAGGCCACAAATGATTCTCTATTTGTAACAGGCTGACGACTTGGCAGAGATTGCTTGGAAATGACTATTTATTGCCGAAAGCTGAAACCACAGACCATTATTTGGAGGTTGGGAATTTTACTCTTACATTTTACTGTTGTTGACTATAAACAACGCATTGTAAATAATAACAGGTTTAATAATATTGTTACATTTTATAATAAGGTACTTTCATGCCATCAGAGGGATTCAAGTTTAAAGTGGAACTTTTGTGAGTCTAGGGTTAGGGTTAGATCAGAGCTGCATCTTAAAATGCTTATGGCGTGAGAACAACAGCAGTCTGCATGTGTACATACAGTAGATCCAGGGACGGCAAGGTTGATGAGGTTGGGCCCGAGCCCTCACACACCCAGCTGTGTAAAGATATGTTTAGTGGACCTGCGACCCTCAACATCCGCCATGTATACCCCAACACTTAAAGTGTCGGACCAACGATTCACAGACACATCCTGTGTGATCAGTTCCTAAATCTACCCCAGATGGTTTGAGAAACTACTGAATGGATTTCTGTAGACTGCATGCCAGTGATGGAGAAAAAAAAACATTTACATTAATGCATTTGGCAGACTCTTTTATTCAATGATTTACAGTGCATTCAAGGTTAACACGTGTGTGTGTGTGTGTGTGTTCCTAGAGACTTAAGCCCATGATCTTTGTGTAGCAATACTCACACAATAATACACAATACTCTAGCAGTTGAGCTACTGTAAACAATAAAGAAACAAACTCACTGTTTGTAAGCTGTTCTTTGCTCATCTGCAACAATAATGTAATGTCTTTAAATTATCCCTAATAACTTAGCAATTTTACTTTTTATTTATTAACAATGAACAGCCCTTAATACAGTGTATTTTTTTATTTACTCTGTGTGTTGGGTGAAGTTGTGGTTCTTGTAAGATTACTCGGACTGCAGCGTATCGCAGGGAAAGCTGCGGGCTGCTGCATGGCTGTTTCATGTGTGCAGTAGACAGGCTCTTTCCCGCTGTGTGAATTATACACACATCACCTGATCTAAGTGAATATCACAAGATTATTTAACATAATACACAGCCCGTGGAAGAAAGAATTTTACTCACAGTCTGCTCTGCCAATGTCACCGGATTCTTTAAAAGGATAAGTGAGTGCTGTTTTACACCACACGCATATCCAGTACATATCAGTTGCATATGCAGAGTGGAGGGCCTTTGTGCTTTCCGTTGTGCTTTCACACCGGCTGCGTTTGCAGTGCGCCGCTGATCCTTAATTTTTTTAGAGAAAACACTATAATGGAAAGGTTACAAAAAAGGATAAGATGAAGACTGTCACCTATAAAGCAGCGCTGGAGAGTTTGGTGTATATTAGCATCTTGTCACTGAAACTGCCTCTCATGCCTTTTCCTTAGCCTGCAAGTCTTTATACATGACATTACATGCATCATAAAGAACTGTCTGTTGTTCTACATTGACGATTAGACGTTGTGTCATCCATTATGTCTACTAGTGATTTCTTCCCTCATTGGGATGGAACCACAAAGTGACGTTCGTTAGCTGAACGCAAATTTCTGGTGGGCACATAAGTGCGAAGAAGTGAGAGCAGGTAGGGAGGTGCGGATCCTGTAGTCACCTTGAAGGCAAACGTAAGAGCCTTGAATCTGATGCGAGCAGCTATTGGCAGCCAGTGCAACTGGATGAACAGTGGCATGACGTGTGCTCTTTTAGGCTCGTTAAAGACCACTCTAGCTGCTGCATTCTGAATCAACTGCAGGGGCTTGATAGAAAAAGCTGGAAGCCTTCATTTGTAGCCTTCATTTGGTGTAAAAAAAAAACCTTCAACCCTAAGAACACCATCCCCACTGTCAAACATGGTGGTGGGAACCTAATGTTTTGGGGGTGTTTTTCAGCCGGTGGACCAGGGAACCTAATCACAGTAAACGGCACCTTCAAAAAGGAGCAATACATCAAAATTCTCAACAACAACATCAGGCAGTCTTCAGAGAAACTTGGCCTTGGGCACCAGTGGACATTTCAGCACGACAATGACCCAAAACACACAGCAAAAGTGGTGAAGAAATGGTTAGCAGGCAAATACATTAACGTTTTGCAGTGGCCCAGCCAGAGTCCTGACTTAAATCCAATTGAGAATCTGTGGAGGGAGCTAATGATCAGGGTAATGGCAAGGAGAACCTCCAACCTGAAAGAGTTGGAGCTCATCGCTAAAGATGAATGGGCAAAAATACCAGTGGAGACATGCAAAAAGCTGGTCAGCAGTTATAGGAAGTGTTTGATTGCTGTAACAGCCAATAAAGGCTTTTCTATTGATTATTGAGAAGGGTATAAATAATTTTGGACATGCCACTTTTTGTTAAAATGTAAATAAAAGCCCCAGTCAGTTGGGCAAACGCACAAGAGATTGCATTTCTGCGTGAGCATCTTGAAGGGTCGCTTGTGTAGGGACCGATTAAAGACACGCAGGTCCAGGATTGGCCACAGCCCACCTCCTTTTTTTGGGCACGATGAAGTACGGGCCGTCACCAGGAGCCAACGAGATGGGCTGGGGACGCTAGTCAGTCCCCCAGACTCCATGCAAGCAGCACAAGGTTGGCGACAGACATGCCCAAAGAAGTGCCAGTGCGCAAGGCGGCAACGCGTCCTTCAACGCAGCCTCACCTGCCTTGGCGAAGGACGTGCTCGGGAGTGAGGAAGCAACGCATCTCTTACTGCCGGGCAGCATCCAGTTGGGCCTGGAATAGAAGGAACTGCTCTTTCATTAAGAACAGGCAATGGCCTGATTGCGAAACACCAAGATTTTCCACCCGACCCTCCTCCAGGGAATCTCTTTGATAAAGAGAAGTCTGTCTACACTCCAGGCTGTGGCTCTCAGGGTCGCTCAGGCATACTGTCGGAGGGCTTATCAGGGACCCAAATAGCAAACGTCACCTTCCTGCGGCTGGCTCTGCGACGGGACGAGGAATAGCCTGAAGGCAGAAGAATGGCCGAAGGGCGGAAGCCGCCTGTCCAACCGCACTGCAAGCTTGGCAGCAAGTTGCCAGAAGCTTACAGGCTTGGATGGGAGACACAGGCAACTCCTCCAGGTGGTAGCACTTTGCGGGCACTGGGCATCACAATTGCACACTCCACTGGAGGAATCTCCACATGTCCCTCAGCAGCCCCCCCATCAAGGGTAGTGAGAGTGGAGCTCCAAGCTCCAAGTTCCCGTGCAGCGCCAGGTACCAATCCTTCAGCCGCGAACATTTTGGACAAGGGTGGGGGGAGGCGCACCTCCAGTCCAGTGGCTGCAGCTGCCCGAGTAGGCATGGCTGTCAACTCTGAGTCGGAGTGAGGAGGAATGACCCAGCCCGAAGGGGAAAGTTCCGCCTCATCCTCAGAGAAGAGCAGCTCACTCTCTGATGCAGTGATCAACATCTGGAGCGCCAAAGGTGATAGCGGGTCCTGCGGGGGGAGCACCGCCACCACCCGACAGCTCTTGTCCCAATGCTGCAGAGGACTGGGAGGCCCGCAGGAAATGACCCGGTGGGAAGTCTCCACAGCGACCTCAAGGCCTCCCAGAGCGCTAACCATCTCTGCCGCTTTCAAGTGCATAGCCTGTGCAACAGAATGGGTAGCAGCAGAGGGAGCTGGATCTCTCAAGGGGAGAGAGAGCTGTGACCGCAGCTTTGAGATGGGCATGCTCTCATAATGAGAGAACAATATGTGGTTTACGAGGACACAGATGTGTATAATGACATTTGTATAACAATGTAAACATGGTTTATGGGATATAATTCCTGTGTCCTCATAAACCAAATAAAAACATACTGAAACATACTAAATGATGAATTTTTGTACATTTAAAAAAAATGCCTGGGGTTTAGAGGTAAGTTTATGGTTGGGGGATAGAATATACAGTTTTGGGGGGGGGGGTAAAAATGCCATAAAAAATATAGTAAGTAAAGTTCTTTTAAAAATGGAAAAATGCAGAAATATTTTGGTTATGGTCAGAGTGTTGGTTAGGGTTGGGTTTTACTGTTTATAACTAGCTGTGTATAATAGCTGTGTAATAGAAGTCTATGGAATGTCCCCATTTAGACAGATAAGTAAACGTGTGGGTATGTGTGTGTCTGCACACTCTGCATACGTCTCTGCATTTATCACAAATCATGAGAGATAGCGAGAGAGACAGAGACAGCACAGTGTCATACTGACTGTGCTGATGGGGCAGAAGAGGTTAATAGTGTCACATGCAGGACCTGAGGGAAACATTTAAGTATTACAAGCTGAGAATGTAAAGAGAAACAATAATTCAGTCAGCATTATTCAAACATTAAGTAATGTGTGTTACAGTAATGATTGACAGGCAGGTTTCTGACACTGATACCTGCTGCTGTATGTCAGGGTTTACTTCATGTATTAAACAGTCTGTGGTCAGAATGTCACATGCATTTTCAGCACAGATTTTGGGGGGGTCATGACCCCTGATGGAGGGGCGGTGGGTGTGTTTTAACCCCAAACTGAATCAGTAAACCACAGGGCCACAGGGTCTTCTGATAAAGCCACTAAACAAGCCCCTCTGGAACAACATCAGCCGTATTACTGCCCCTCAGAGCTTTTAACACGTGTTGAGCTTCTTCACAAGCCTTCATTACCATCCCCACTGCTGAGTGCTAATCTCACACACAAACAGAAAGTGCTCTGGTGCTCAATCAGGCCGCTGCTGGTTTCATCTGGACATAAGTGGAGAGTTCGTGGATCAGCCCTGCGCTCTGCCTGCCATTTCGCCTGCATGCTTTTGAGGGAATTTTAAAATAAAGTGTGTCTAACCTGTCATTATTGTGCTCTCATGCAGTGGATGTGAGTGGATGAAAATTGATCCAGCAAATTGAAAAGGGCGTTAAGTGTTTTTGCTCTTATTGACAGCACAACAAAACTGCTGTTGTATAAAACACTCATTTGGCCTCCATTAGCAGATAAGAGCATTTGAGGGCTGCATTGTGTTCTGCACCAGCAGAAGATCTTAGAGAAATGATAATAGTTCACACACAACCCCAGAGAAGAGAACGATTTGTTCTGTCCAGATGACATCATTCAAAGCTATCACACAAGCTTTCTGATGAATGTCTGGAATGTTTCTGCATTTAACACGTCTCTTTTGTAGCTTATCCAGCAGATCGCCGCCTCAGCATAGTTGAGGATAAATTAAAGCTGGTTTTAAAGATGTAGATGTTTGTTACTCAACCAGCCTAAAGTGGTTTGCCCCTCCTGACTGATTTCAGCCGGTCCGTTTTTTGGTCCATAACTTCTTTAAAACATGTTATTCTGTCATGTTTTTATTGTGTTAGTGTATGGCCTTTGTAGCTCTTATGTTACCCTACCCTAATTGTGTTAATGTCTTGTTACCCTGATTAGTCTGTCTACTTCTAACCCTCATATTGCTAATGTCTTTTGTCTTGCTTTGTTTATGAGTCCTATGCTCTAGTCAAGTTTAGTTAAGTCTTTTTTTGTGTTTATGTGTTACATGAAAAAAGTAAAAATCCTTTTGTGACAAATACCAGCAAACAAGACAAGCCAGGCCTATGAAAATGAAGAAACCATTTTAGGCTAGTCTGAGCAGTTTAATGTCTCACATAAACACTGTGATAAAAAAAGATTAAAGAGCCTCAAGAGTGACTGATTTAGACATGCAACAATAAGTGTCTGTGTCATATGAACAGTGTTTTTCATGAGAGACCTACAGACCTAAGTTTAAACTTAGCATGTAGGCCAACAGTGTGGTGTTCTAATTTTAAATTACACAAATTAAAACACATTGGGTAAAGAAGCCAATTTGTAATTAGATGTTGTCTTGTGTAGTTTATTATGGGTGAAGTAGACTGGTTACCTTTCAGCAGTATGCATCTTTTGTCCGTTTTCAGTGTTCGGTAAAATGTTTTACGTGTTACTCATTCAAATTATTTAAAAAGGATTTTTGAAAGGATTTTTTTTATTATGCTGCATGTGTCCTGTATGAACGGGATCCCAGGATGCATTGCAGCATTCATCTTAAAGTAATTTCGAGTCACAAAACATTATCAGTGATCTGGTATGCGTGTTGTTTAATAGCCAACAAATCAACTGAACACCATTAGCAGTATAATATTTCTTGTTATTTTAGATGTTTTTATAACCGAACCACAAGCTAACTTCTCTGAGACTCACTATAAGACAGTAAGGTTCTTCCAGTGAGCCGGACTCCAGAACTGGAGAGAAACCAATTATACAATAGACTTGGAGTCAATCTGTGTATTTCACACAGGAACAGAGATCTGTGTTATATGTGATTGTCCTTTCTGTCTATGGAGAGTGTTTCAAATCACATGTTCCACATCAGCTATGGTGCCTTAGAAGACTATGAGCTGACTATGTAGACAGTAAAAAATGTGAGGCAGAGCACTAGTGTGTGAACAGAGCTGATGTGTCTATCTGTCCACAGGTGAAGCACGAGGGGGATCTGCAGGTTCAGAGCAGCATTGTGGTTGTGCCAGCTTTACCTCGAGGAGCCGCGGTTGAGCTTCATGTGATTGCTGTCCGAGATCAACCCAGAGATAGAACTTCCTGTCTCATGACATTGCAGATCCCAAGTGGAACAATTGAGCATCATTTACTGCGGTCCGGCTGTGCCCGATATGCCACAGTGTCTCTGTGTTTGAAAGCAACTGAGCTCAGAGGAACCAAGAGCGTGGTAGATCTTCTGCTGTCTTCACTCCAGGATTCTCTTCAGCAAACAGAGGAGAATCTTTCAGCTCTGTGTGCCAGAGTTTTCTACAATAGCCACAGCACATCTGCCACAGAGATTGCCACAGGTAAAACCTTCTACATGTTCTTTAGCAGGTCCAGCAGGAATAGTGATGTTCATGTATCTCAATGGAGAAGGTGTGTTTGACATGGACGTTCTTAAAGGGGTCATGACATAAGAAAACAAATTTCCCTTTATCTTTTGACATATAGGAGGTCTTGGTATCATTAATACATCCTGCAAGTTTCATATCTTAAAATATTCTTTTTATCAATAACGAAAACATTTATGTAATTGTTTTTTGGAAAAAATGATTGTGAAATGGCTGTATTTTTATTTATTTGTTTAGCAGCTTCTTTTATCCAAAGCAAATTTGTGACATGAAGTGTTGTCCTATAGAGCAGGATAACAATTCCTACTTTATATCATCGCATCATTGGCTCCACCCACAGTCGTTCTGTCGCTGTTCTGTTGCACGATTTAATGTTTGCGAGATTGGAATTACCAGGACTAAGGAGCAAAACACGGAATAAATAACAAAAGATATTTAATAACGTGGAAACATACAAACACTAACCGTCAGTAGTGTAGCGTAGTAGCGTAGTTCAGTCGGGATAGTCCACAGGAATACATCGAACAACAAACCACAAGCCTTAACAATCATTTACAATAATTCAATAACCGACAAACTAAACAGCACAAAGGAGAAGTTAAAGAGGGCTACAAATCAGAGTGAAACAGGTGATCGTAATTAAGAAACAGGAAGTAAACCAAAGCAGGAAAAACTAAACAGGAAACTTCAAAACAAGTGTCCGTGAATCGTAACATGGCGTGTCCTTGCGCCGTAGAAGACAACAGAAGGAAGGGGTGCGGCTTGGGAGGACTGTAAACAGAAGACCAAGGTGGTGCTGATGGAGGGAGGAGCCAGGGTGGAGGCTTGAGGAGCCAGAGCAGAGACAGGATGAAGTAAGATGGTGCTTAGAACGCAACCAGGAAGTCGAGCCACAATGGAGACAACGGAGGGAGGAGCCATGGTGGAGGAGAGGCCGATGTCTCCATGGGGCCGACTGATGGCGGCGGAGCAGAAGGCAGCAGAGCAAATCAGGGTGAAACAGGTAATCGTGATTAACAAACAGGAAGTAAAGGAAAAGCAGGAAAAAACGAAACTAAACAGGAAACTTCAAAATAAGAGTCCGGGCAACAGTTGCAGAGAAGCAGAAACAGTCCTTGCCTGACAGAACAGCATCACAGCAACATCCTCTTTGTTTGGTCTTTGTTACTTCAGAAGTTACTGTCATTGTGTGTGAAGGCTTATAGAGATGATAACATAATAGATGATACATATAATATTAAGCAAGATATGCCATTCTAGCTTACATAGAAATGGCGCTTAGAAGATTTTTATAGAACATCAGTATAAGGGATTTGCAATAATACCATAAAATACCTTAACGTTACACAATGAAAGAGAATAGGAGACAAATAAACAATAAAATAGTCTTTGGGACTAAAATTTGTATTATTATGCTAAAAGCAGTATTACCAATTTACAAAACCCATAAGATAAGTTAAATGTCAGCAGTCTCATTTCAATGACTTCAATGACTCCTAACCCTAACCAATGAAGATAAACCTTGGGAGAAACCAGGCTCAACTGGGAGGGCCAGTTCTCTTCTGGCACATTAAAGCTGCAGTTTGTAACATTTTAGTTAAAAACAAAGAGCTTATAATAATTATTTATAATGTTGTATTGATTTATAAACTGTCAGGTGTGGTTTTGTGACACTGAAGAATGTTACAAGCAACATTGTTTCGACTGAAACAATGATACTAATGTTACTAATCACACTGCTGTTACTAGTCAGGGAACACAAATGTAGAACCTAACTGAGGTAGTTAAATAGATATTGGGAAGTTTAATAAAGAAGTTTAACAGGCTGAAAAGAAAACTTTGGTGGAGCTAGTGGAACATGCCAGATCCCATATCCCTGCTAATTCAGAAATTTCTGAAGAAAAAAGAATTGTTAAAAACTGTAACATTTTAAATATTTCAGGAAATGTATTTGCCAAAAATGTACCTGCTATTCCATCTGAAGGTTAAGTCCTTATGACTTCATTAGAGGACAGTTTGTCAAGTTCTGAGCTTTCTGTGGAAAACGAGATGAATATCTGGTTGGATGAGTTCAGCAGTCATTTTAATGAAGAGAACCGAGAAGTTCTTTGTCAGTTGTGAATTTCTCTGTCAGTTGTGAAGAAGTTTTCTGTCATGTGTAAAGTTCTGTCAGTTGTAAAGTTCTCTATCAGTTGTCAGCTGACCAGAAATAAAGCCTCAATTGAATCAAATATTAAGCAACAGCACAGTAATTTACATTTAGTCATTTAGCTGACGCTTTTATCCAAAGCGACTTACAAATGAGGACAGGAAGCAACTTCGATTACAATAAGAGACAACAGTGAATAAGTGCTATACACAGGGCTCAGGTTTTCCAACACAGTATAAGAAAGTTTTTGTTTTTTTTGTCCCCAAGTAGAAGTGGGGGTGTGTTAGTAAATTAGTCGTGGAAGAAAAGACGAAAAAGATGAGTTTTTAGTTGTTTCTTAAAAATGACTCAGCCATTCTGATGGAGTAAAAATTTTAGGAATTTCTTTTCTGATGAAACCAAGACCATTAGAGGAAACACTACAATTATGCAACCTGCCACCAAAGTATCCAATTAATACACTAAGTAACAGAATCCCACATCAAAAGCTTTAATCATTCACTGCCACTGGACAGGTAAAAAAAAGTGAAAAAGTAATTTCTAGTTCTGCTTTTTTGCAGAAAAATAGTATATATGAAAATGAGGATTTCGACCTCACCATAGCACAGAGGCAGCTTTGCTAAGTTACAAATGACCTCCTGTCAGCATCTAATCATGTCGCTACCTCTTTTAGTTTTGGTTTTCTCTTATGGATCCTGTTATTCTAATGGATATATTTGAAAATTGTTGAAAACAGTGGTTAAGCGTTAGCTTGGTTTAGGTTTTATTTATCCAATCGTTATCATTTTGTTCATATAAATGAAGAAATGTCATAAATCTGAGATTAAATATTGTTCCACAGGGATCAGTTTTGGGCCCTGCCATTTTCTCACTGTACATGCTTCCTCTGGGCGACATTAGGAAACCTGAAGTCAGTTTTTATTGTTAGTCCAATGATAACTGACAATTTTTCTATGCTAAAAGACTGTAATAATATAAAAAAACCATAACAAATATAAAATATATATTTCATTCTGCTAAATTATAGTACAGAGGCAATTATTATTACCAAATACCTTTAAATGTAAAAAAAAATTGAATATAATGCCTTTAGATGACTGTACTGTTGTTTCTTCTTCCTTATCTGGGTGTGATGTTAGATGGTAATCTGTCATTTGAAAGTCACTTTGAAAGTTGTGTGTTGCAGAGCATTCTGCCATCTTAGAAATAATTCTAAATTGTGGAACATGCTTTTTACTCTTTCTACGCTTTTTACTCTTGATGCAGATAAGCTTATTCAAGCATTTTTGACCTCACAAATAGACTAATAATTCATTGCTGGGTGGTTGTCCTGCAGGGCAAATACATAAGCTTTAGTTGGTTTAAAACACAGCAGCTAGAGTGCTTACAAGAAATGATTATATCACACCAATTTTATCGTCACTGCACAAGTTGCCTATTAAGTTTTGTATACATTTCAAAATGTTGCTAATAATTGTGTATATTTTACTGTATCATGTATAAATTCTGGTCTGTTAAGGATAAGGATTTTGATATTCAAGATTCAAGTTTCAAAGCATTTATTGTCATATGCACAGCGAGGAAACAGGTTTCCCTGTGCAATGAAATTCTGACTTTACTGTCCACAGTGAATGCCAGGACAGTTATATAGATTAAAGTTGAGAAAAACATTTATAAATAAATAAAACTTAAATAAAAAGAAAATATACAGTAAGGGGAAAATATACAATAAGGACATAAAATAATAAATAAACTCTGAATATAGAATAACGTGCAAATTGAGTAAACGTGCAATTGAATAAACATGCAAATTGAATAAATGTGCAAACTGAAGGGTAAATAGCAGCGATTGACTTGAAGTCATGTGCAAAATGATTATGTAAATAACATGCATAAAAGAGATGATAAGATGCATATAATGGTGGTAAACAGTCCAGCAGTAGTGAAATCTGTTTATTCAGCTACCTGTTTAAAAGTCGTATGGCTGAGGGAAAGAGTCCCTCAGTCTTGTGGTCCTGCATTTCACACTCCTGTACCTCCGTCCTGAGAGTAGGAGTGTGAACAGTCTTTGTTGTGGGTGGGTGGGGTCCTTAATGATGGAGGCAGCTCTCCTGTGGGTGCTGTGCTGGTAGATTGTCTGCAGAGAGGGCTGTGGAATCCTGGTGATCCTCTCAGCAGTCTTCACCACTCTGCAGTTGTCTGCGATCCCTCGCAGTAGTGCTGCCATACCACACTGTGATGCAGTTGGTCAAGATGCTCTCCACAACACAGCTGTAGAAGTTGCTAAGAGTCTTGGGAGACATGCCAAACTTCTTCAGTCTCCTCAGAAAGTACAGCTGTTGTTGAGCCTTCTTGACCAGTTGAGAGGTGTTAAACGTCCAAGTGAGGTCCTCGTTGATGTGAACCCCTAAATATTTGAAGCTGCTCACCCTCTCCACTTCAAGCTCCCGGATAAAAAGTGGCTGGTGAGTTTTAGTTTCTTTCCTCATGTCCACGATCATCTCCGTTGTCTTATCTGTGTTGAGGGTGAGGTTGTTGTCCTCACACCATGTCACAAGACTGGCTACCTCTGTCCTGTAGGACGCTTCATCTCCGCCTGTAATGCGTCCTATCACTGCAGTGTCATCAGCGAACTTTAGGATGGTGTTGTCCTTGTGGGTGGCGATACAGTCATGTGTGAACAGGGTGTAGAGGATGGGACTGACTGAGGTTTTATTTACAAGTTACAAGTGGAGTTTGTCATTTCAACCATATACAAGTACATAGTGAAATGAGACGTTTCTCCAGATAAGGTGCTACATAAAACAAACACTAAACATCACAGACATAAGGGCTACATAAATTAAACAAAGTATATACATAAAGTGCACAAGTGCAAAAACATGTGCAGACAGCACAAGACAGTGTAACAAATGTAAACATAAGTAAACATAAGTGTATAACAATGTAAACAATGTAAAGGTGTGGTTTTGGCAGCCAGATGTGCAAAAAACAATTAGTGCAAACAAGAAGGGTGGGGAATGTCAGATGTGCAAAAACAGTTAGTGCAAACAAGAAGGGTGGGGAATGTCCAGTTTTGTGTGTGTGTGTGTGTGTGT
>JAZGTJ010003399.1:0-35696 GCA_036877575.1 Botia almorhae | reverse complement strand
ACTCTGACAGTTTGGAGAGTTGGAAGGTTTCATCTGGTCTGGAGGAGACATATAGTTGAGTGTCATCTGCATAGCAGTGGAAACTGATTCCGTGTTTTCTTATAATATTTCCAAGTGGCAGCATGTAAACAGAGAAGAGTATGGGCGCTAAAACAGATCCTTGGGGTAATCCTTGGGGTAATTACTCTCTGTCTTGCCTCCACTGTACTCGTGTATTGTTATCTGACCCTGCCTGTTGACTTCTCTATTAAATAGCTGCAAATGGATCCTAACGCATCTGACTCTTCTTTACAATATGCTCATCTGTCTTTTTCATTCCACTAGATTTACATTTTAGATTACAGAACAGTCCCTTACTAGTATTTTTGAAAAAAAAAATTCCTGAAAAGCTGACCACTAACTATATTTTATTGTACTATAAACTGGTTAAAAAAACAAACCTTTCCTATAGCATACTTGTATCTTATGTCAGGTATCAAATTATTTTTAGATTAAAGATCATAAGTACACCAATTTAAACTTATGATCTTTGATCTAAAAAGAATTTGATACCTATGGGGAAGCAGTTCAACACATGCGCCTCTGGAACTTATGAAGTTCAGAATCAACTTAATGCTTTGACATGCAAAAAGGCATTGCATGTCACTATTATATTTTACTAATTAACATAAAGAAAGTGTTTGTATATAAGAGCACAGCTGCTCTGGCTCAGACAACATGCTGCCTCTTACCTAATGACTCAAATGACATTATGAAGAGGAATGTGGTCTAGTGTAAAGAAGTAGAAGAGAATTGCCCAAGAGTAAAATATGCAATTAAACTTACTCTTAGATGTACAACAACATTTTGATTTAAAAAAATACTCAAGTAAATGTAACAAAAGTTCCAAATTCTTTATTTATTTTGAATGTCAGAATAAAAGTCATTGAATCAAATGGAACAGGATGACAGTAAAACATGTTGGTTACTACTCACCTCTGGTGAAATTTATCATTCTTAATCAAATTTAATTAAAAAGCATATTGTTAGATGAGAGGGAATAGAAAAAGGGTTTTAAATGAATTTTTTTGCTCATTTAAAGCTAGAATCTGTAACTTTTGTCTTTTTGTCACCATATCTGTTTTGAAATTTCGTCCTGATGTCATGGTGAATGACGTTGGTCTGCCCGGGTCGGGAGGAGAACACATCCGAGAACTGACCGACCAGGTGCTGCAGCTCGGCTTTCTGGGCCGCCGACAGGTGGGGGTCGACGTCCACAACCACGGGCTCGGTGAGACTGAGGGCGGCGAGCTGGTCACGGGTCCCGTTCCACCATTTGAGGAGGTTGATGTGGTAGAGTTGTTCGGGCCGTCTCCTACCTGGTTGCCGCAGGCGGTAGGTGACCGGCCCAACCTTCTCGACCACGGTGTATGGCCCCTGCCATGACGCGAGGAACTTGCAGGCGGAGGTGGGGATGAGGACCATGACGCGGTCTCCCGGCTGGAACTCCCGTGGTTGGGCCGGCCGGTTGTAGTGGCGTTGTTGGGCCTGCTGTGCCTTGGAAAGGTGCTCCTGGACTAATGGTATGACCTGGTTGATCCGCTCCCTCATTAGCTTCACATGTTCCACCACCGTCCGAAGGGGTGCAGGCTGCTGCTCCCAAGCGTCCCGTGCGACGTCGAGGAGACCCCGAGGTTGGCGGCCGAACAGGAGCTCAAAGGGGGTGAAGCCAGTCAAGTCCTGGGGTACCTCCCGGATGCCGAAGAGGACGTAGGGGACCATGAGGTCCCAATCCCTCTTGTCCTCTGCGGCGACCCGGCGGAGCATCTGCTTAAGCGTCTGGTTGAAACGCTCCACCAGGCCATCGGTCTGGGGGTGGTACACAGTTGGCATCCTGAGCGCCCTGATCTGGCAGGTCGGGCAGGCCTGGCAGAACCCCTTCGCGTCAGCCTCCAGGCCAGGCCAGTGGAAGCGGTCGCAGATCCGCTGTATGTTGTTGGACGCCCCTAGGTGACCTGCCATGGGGTGCGAATGGGCTAACTCCAGTATGATCTCCGTCTTCGTCCGTGGGGCAACGAGGAGTTCTTTTTCCTCCCCCCTCCGCTGGGCGACGCAGAACAACAGGCCTTTTCGGACGATGAAGTGCGGCAGAGGATGGGGAGGACGTCCTTCCCGTCGATGGCCCGCACCTGGGCCCAGCAGTGCTTGAGGCGGACGTCCTCCTTCTGTTCTTTAGCAAAGGAGCCTCCCTCCGTGGCCTGTTGGTAAACATCAAGAAATGGGTTAGTGTTATGAAAGAGAGACTCACCATCTCTCCCGCTGTCCGAAGCCAGCCGGTGTCGTGGTCCACGTGGCCGTCGACGGTTCCCTCGAGGGCTGGCGGGCTGGGTGGTGGCAATGAGCAGAAGGTCGAACCCCGGCCAGTCCCGTCCCAAGATCACCGGGACAGGCAGATCCTCCAACAGTCCTGCCTCGACCGCCCAGGCGCCGTGGGCGGTGGCGATGGTCACCCGGCGGGCGGGGACCCGCTGCGTGTCCCCGTAGACGCAGGTGATGGGGAGGAAGTTCCTGGGGGTCGGTTGTGGCAGGCAGAGTCGGGACTGAATCAGCGTGACCGCACTGCCTGAGTGCCAGGTCTCCATACGGTCGGCGTGCTGGATTCAAAGCCAAAAGTGGGAGGTCCACCTCCTAAGTCTGCTGTTTCTTCTGGTGGTCGGCCTAGATCCTGGCTGACCACGCCTATGTGGACTCCCAGTCTTGTTCGTCTCCCAAACTTTTCCTCATGTTCCGCCACCCAGACTGTGTCTCCTGTTTTTCCCATGTTTATTAATTCAGTTACTCCCCTTTCAGTTGCCTCACCTATGGTAAATAATTCTGGTAAGTCCCTTTCTATTACCTTACCCATGTTTTTTAATTCTGTTAATGCCCTTTCTGTGTCTTTGCCCATTGTTTTGCCCGCCCTGTCCAATGTCCTGCCTGTCTTGTCTCATGTCTTGTTCCTGTCTGATCGTATATTGTCTGCACGCCCTTGCTGCTTTTAGTTTGTCTTTCTTCCTCTGCCACCCGCGTTGACTCCTGTGTTCAATAATAATCCATAGAGATCCCAGTGTTGTTGCAATGTCCTCTGATATGTTGTGAGTCTACTGAAAATCACTTGTAATGGGTTGCAAATCTGCAACAAACTCATAAACAAACACAAATTCACACAAAGAAAACACCAAACAGGAAAGCAAGGAGCCACTGCGTCCATACACGCCACCATCTTGATTTAAAATGTGAATACATGCTAGCATCATGTTAAAACATAATTGAAAAATTTTGGCCTGAGTTATGCCATTGTAAGCACCACTCACACCATTCCAGCACCGAACGCCATTTGCTCCCTGGGCATAGTAGTGTGCTGCCCACTGCTCTAGTTGTGTGTGTGTGTTGATTACTTGCAGAGTATGCTCACTCCTCACCAGTGATAGATTAAATGCAGAGGTCACATTTTGGGTATGGGTTACCATATCTGACAAATATGTCACTTTTTTCACATGACAGGTATTTTTAATGCAGGTCCATTTATTCAAATATATATTTTAATGAACAACATAAATTTGCAATAATACTATGTATTCTGTTTTGTTCTGTTTGACATTTTTCTTTTTGACATTCTTTGACATTGTAAAAAAGCACTATATAAATAAAATTGAATTGAACTGTAATAACACATTTAATGTAACAGTTTTAATTAACAATTATTTTAATTAATAGTTTTTAATTAATAATAATTATTTAATTTATAATTTATTAATCTACCATATTATATGATCAAATTATTTGCACATGTAATTGAATTAAATGCACAGAATTTTTATTTTACAGTCTCCTGTAACTTAATACTAGTAAAATCATATAAACGCTAAGTTCATGTAAATTGTTTATATAAAAGTCTATTCAGACTTTTTCAGACATGTACATTTGCTCCACATAAAGTCATATTTACTGCAGGCAGCCCATTTAAGGAGCCAGCTGCAATAAGGCAAACTTAAAGCCAAAACTGAGCACAATGAATTAAAGTCATGAATTCCCAGTAAAATGAAAAGAACCAACAGGAAACTATAAATCACACGTTAGAGGGAAACTGCATACATTGTCATGCACTGTCCCATAAGCCATTCATAATGTGCCTGCTGCAGTAAATGAGATAATAAACAGTGTGTCTTAATATAAGCACACAAAGTGTGTAAAATAATTCAGACATGCAGCACTGATAGATCACTGATGTTTATTAGAGCTGAGAATAAAAAGATAATGCAAGTTCATTTGCATTTTTTATTTTAACTGTGTGACTGTTTGATTTTCACAAACAAGAGGCAGTTACAGGTAGCACTCTTTAAAGAAGCTATGTTTCCATCCAAAGTTGCAGATTTAATTTTCACAAAGATGCATTAAACAATTGCACATAAAGCACGGTTTTCATCATGTTTTCATCAAGTGAGTCAAACTGAAGAAAATCACAACTTCCTGATAAACTGGTGTCAAATATCACTTACAATGGAAGTTGGTGCAATGAAGCTGTAAGTGTAGAAAACATGCAATTATGCCAATGTAGATGAATGTTTGACTGAAGCATTGCTGTTGTATTGCATTTTTGTTTTACTATATCATAAGCCTGCATATCACTGCCACTGTTTTGGTAGAGTTTTACTCAAGGGGCTAATAGGGGCATATAATCTTTATATGTCAAGAAAAAGTGATCTCCTGTAGCTCAGTTGGTTGTGCATAGCGTTAGCAGCACAAAGCATTGTGGGTTCAATTTCCAGGGAGCATACATACTGAGAAAATGTATAACTTGAATGTACTGAGAAAATGTATAACTTGAATGTACTGTAAGTCGCTTTGGATAATAGTGTCTGCCAAATGCATGAATGTAAATGCAGGTTTAAAAATATAATACTTTGAGAGTGTGATTATGTTCTTCACAATGTTTTATGGTGGTGGGCAATCAGTGCTAAATTGTTTTGCTGCAATTTCTATTTCTATGGTAACAAAAGCCTTTCTGATTGGTTGTTCTTTTCTCAGGAGTAAGCACAGCATATTTCTTCACAGGAAATTTGGCCTCTAAATACGAGAAGCATCACAAAAGCATAAATCGTTAGCTTAAAACCTCTACTGGGTTTTAGGGAATCTACTGGACCTGATATTCACTCGTAACTGCATCACAAATAATGTCCTTGTTACACCTCTACATGTGTCTGACCATTTCTTTATACAATTCACTGTTACCCCTCCTTCATGCTCACCACCCACCCTCTCCTGTCTCTTTTTGTTGCAACTCTTGCATACTCTCGCCACTCGCTTTTCATCAGCGCTTTCCACTTTCCTCCCCCCAATAACTGGAGCCAGAAAGTTAACATAACATCAGTCTAGGCTGAACGGCTAATTAGGCTACCTTAACTAACTAAACTAATGTTAAAACATGGTGGAAAAAAACGCAAATCTAAAAAGAAATATGAATTTTACTATAACTAATATACTGCTAAAATTGATAGGATAAATTAAAAGGCCATTGTCTTACCTTTTCACTTGCGCTCTTGGTATAAGTATTGTGTTACGTTAGAGGCTCCAGCTCTCTCACCATCGCGGCAGCAGAGGGAGCCATCTCCAGAATATTGACTGTTCCATCCTGGACTACGATACCCACAATCCGCACTGATTACTCCTGGACTCGCACCTGAATACCATTTCAACTAACGGATAACTACTGAACTGAAACCACTTCTCGTTGCGAAGTCTTGTTTGCCCCTGGTAACATTTCTAAGCGGTTTTTCCTGTTGTTTTTGCTAATCGTGTACCCTGCCTGTTTTCTGGTTTCTTGATTCTCGCTGCCTGCCTTTTGGATTTGTCTGATTATGTCTGTTTTTCTGCCGCTTGCCCCAACCATTTGTCTGTTTAATGTTTACGATTGCTCTCTGCATGCCTCGACCCATTGCCAGTTCAACAATAACGATCGTATATTCCCTTATCCAACGCTTGTTTGAAGTTTTGACATTAATATCTGTTCTACTGTTTATTGTTAATAAACTACTGCAGATGGATCCAAATGCCTCAGATGAGTCATTACATATTGGTAGGGGCAATGTTTTTTTTTTTTTAATTTGCAAGGGGCGTTACTGCTTTTTTTTGAGGACTCTGCAAGGGGGCACGTAGTGATAATGTCAGAAACTTTAATTGGCTGAGGCAGTTGTCCCAGGGTCACCATAAAAAATGTTGGTCTCAGGACAGCTAGGACTTGGCAAAATCATGTGTATGATGTGTACCACCCGATCCACTGAGACCATCACAACCTTCAAAAATCCCTAATGCTCTGCTATTCTTTCCTATAAAAAAACATTCTGTTCATTATGTTTCTAGGAGCAGAATACACTTTCCCACTTGTAAATGTAGCTTTGTAGACTTGGCTTGTTGGTTCTTAAAACAAAATGTTTAATGCTCTCGCCTTTTGTAAGTCGTTTTGGATAAAAGCATCTGCTAAATGAGTAAATGAAAATACAAAGCATTTGTATGCAGCAGAAAATGCCAGCTGTCAGTAGCTGAGAGCAGGGATATCATGGTATCAGATTTTCACTGCACAGTTATCATGGCCAAAAGAATTCACAGTAACAGTACTATAATAATATATGCTATTAGTTCAGCAGTTTTGTTTATTTAGTGCTTTCTCTTTTTTGGCCAATTAATCACTGAAAATATAAGTGTAGGAAGGCAGAGAAAGAGTTTGTGACCATTGTGGCTCTGATGTCAAAATGTCCATTAGTTCATTATCACTACCTACTGCGTTGTGTCAACCAAATACTTATGCCGAATAATTAATAATGATATTATTATATGTGTAGTATTGACACAATAATATTATTATGTTTTAATATTATTATTATCATGGTTATTGTTAATAATAAGTATATTGCAACATCCCTAGTAGAGAGCTGCTTTAACAGAAATTCAGACTCACAAACAGATGTTAGTTCAGCCGACAGGCGTATTTATTGCACAGAGTAGTAATGGGTAAACAGGTAATGATAATGTCCAGATATCTATGGATGACAGGTATGATAATGAGGATGTCCAGGAGCTGCCGATGGAGAGTGGAGATGAAGGTAAGACACACACACACACACAACACAACAATCCTTGATCTCCTTCACAGAGTAGACTGTTCCATTCTTGATTACCAATGGAGAGGGTGGTTCATCTCTAGGACCAGGCTCTGTGGGAACAGAAGACAGTGATGAGTGATATGGTTTGAGTAGTGATACAGAAAATGTTGGGTGGATACGGTCATGGGTGGTAGTTTCAGTATGTAGGTGACCGGGTTGATTTGTTTGAGGATGGGAAAGGGGCCAATGGACCTGGGACTCAGCTTTTTACCGGGCGTTCTTAATCTGATGTCTTTTGTGGATAACCATACCTTTTGACCGGATCTTGAAGTTGGTGCTCTTTGTGTGTCTGTTCGGAGTTGATGTTCCCCAGTCCAAGGGAACAATGGGGGTTGATAGCCGGGTACGCAATGGAAGGGGGTAAGATACGTGGTGGGTTGTCAGAGAGTTTTGTGCATACTCAGCCCATGCGAGGAATCGGTTCCAGGAGTTCTGGTGACCATAGCATAAGGCACCTAAGTATCAGCCTATCTCCTGGATCTTCCTTTCAGTTTGGCCATTGCTTTGAGGATGGTATCCAGAAGATATGCTAATGGTCACTCCTAGGAGAGAGAAGAAGGATCTCCACACTCGTTAGATGAATTGTGGTCCTCTGTCAGATACAATATCTTCTGGAATACTAAAATTTCCGAATACCTGGTTGAATAATGTCTCTGCAGTTTCCATCGCCATTTGGAGGGCTTTCATTGGGATCAACCGGTATGCTATAGAGAATCGATCTACAGCTACCAGGATGCACATGTTTCCAACGGAGGCAGGCAAGTCTGTAATGAAATCTATCCCCAGGTGTGATCAGGGATGCCGAGGAGTAGATAGAGGAAGTAGTTTACCTGTTGGTAGATGGCGAGGTGTTCTTGACATAGCACACTCCTGGCATCCCCTCATGTACCTTCTGATGTCATTAGCCATGTTGGGCCACCAGAAGCGATTTTGTAGCAGTGAGAGGGTTCTATTGGCCCCAGGATGACCAGTACCCAGAGAGGTGTGTGCCATGTGGATTAAACGGATTCTTTGGTTTTATGGAACGTATTTGTGGTTAAATGTCTCTGACCCAGTGAGACATTGACGTTATCAATATCCTTGTCCAGGGACCATTGTATTGGGCTGACTATCATACTGAGAGGACTGATGGTTTCTGGATTGTTAGACAGTTCATCTGGAGAATATAGTCTGGACAATGCGTCAGCTTTGGTGTTTTTGTTACCTGGACGATATGATATGGTGAAATTAAAGCGAGTAAAGAAAAGAGCCCACCTGGCTAGTCATTTTGCCTCTTGTAGATATTCCAAGTTGCGATGGTCGGTGTATACGATGAATAGATTATGTGCTCCCAACACCAGCTTGATAGCTCCGCCGGGGAAAGCTTCTTTGAAAAGAAGGCACATGCATGGAGTCGTGGAGGTTCCCTCTGCTGCTGTGATAGTATTGCTCCAACTCCTGATGATGAAGCATCTACTTCAACAACAGAGGGTTTGAGTGGGTCAGGGTGAATCAGGAGTGGAGCTGAGGTGAACGCTTCTTGTAGTTTCTTCATGGCTTCGGTGGCATCTGTGTTCCAGAACAGAGAATTAGTGAGAGGAGAGGTGATGGACCTGTAATTGGCTATGAAACAATAGTAGAAGTTGGAATCTACCTAGAACCTAGTTCTTTGACAATTGGCCATGATCTAATAGCTTCCACCTTCCCCTCGTCCATCTTAATGCCTTGAGAATTTATGTTATAACCCAGAAATTGAATAGAAGTCTGATAGAATGTAAATGGTACATTTTTAGCTTTTAGAAATAAATGGTGTTTAAATTAGTTCAGCCGACAGGCGTATTTATTGCACAGAGTAGTAATGGGTAAACAGGTAATGATAATGTCCAGATATCTATGGATGACAGGTATGATAATGAGGATACAAACGATGGAAGTCCAGGAGCTGACGATGACTATGGAGAGTGGAGATTAGGGTAAGGCACACACAACACAACACTGGAGAACACAAAGGAGATCTGGGAGACACACATGAACTGGAGCAGGTAATCGATAGAGCATGGAGAGGAGTCTGTTTCCATGGTTGAGATCAGACAACAGGTGAGTGGAGTGTGTGTGCTTATATATGGTCCTTGATTGGATTCAGGTGCAGGTGATTAGTATTTAGGTGACTGTGAATGTCGAATGTGGGTGAAGCCTGGTGCTTCCGTCACAGCTGCAGGGTATTTCTGTAAGCAAAACCCGTTTTTTTATGGGATTTTAGTTAAATGCTTAAAACAAGGTCTTTGTTTATTACATGCTAAACAACATTAATCTACAACATAAAACAAATCAGTAATACACCACTCCAACACCACTGACTTTTTTGCATCTTATAAAAGGCGGTTGCTGGCAAGTTGCTAAATGGCACTACAGGTGTTGTCGATGACATTAAATGTCATTGGGCATAACAATCTGTAAAATTATGCAACAGGGGCACAATTTTCTAAATTTTCCTTATCAGGAACATGTTTTTAATAAAGTTTGAAAGAGGTCTTGCAGGTAATGACGTTGAAGTTAGGCAGCAGTCATATAGTTCATTTAGTTCATTAAGGTTAGCTTTTAATTTCTGGCTATTGTATTTAGGCATCAAAATTCATAAACGTGTTCATTTTCGTAAATTATCTTGATTGACAAAATGTTTAAGTATCATAAACTTTTATTGATCGCAGATCTTATTATTTGGCATAATCCAAAAGCCTATGTAAAATCCCACAATAAATACATCATTCATGCATCTATTTCATGCAGATTTGTGTTTTACAGCTGAGACACCCATTGGGTTGTTGTAATGTGAAATGTCCACAGAAGTGAATCCTATTGAGTGATCCTATGATTGTGATTTTGCAGGAGAGAGCACATGGCACAAAGTAAACAAAGGTCATGTGCTTCCACAGATTACAAAAGACACAAAGCATGAGTCTAGACCCTGACTCTAAGATGCAAGAACCAAAACTAGAATAGAGTCAGGATCCAAACATCATGCTCTGACACAAATCACAGGACAAAATCCAAGACAAGAAAGCCAGGACCCTGGCAGTATCAGAGACCAGCAATTTTAACTTCTCTGTTGTTTTTCAGTCCATGTACAAGTAGAATGTGATGATTAGTCTGTGTGGTATTTGTCCCACCCCTCCTGCACTTTAATTGGATGGCTAGGCAAAAAATGACAATGACGAGGGCAGCATTTTACCAAAAGTTTAATTTTTCTCTCTGCGATCACAAAAACATAGATGATTGGTTGTTTTGGTTAAGTGTGTTTGTTTATGTTCTTGTTTGTGAGTATTCTAGTAAAGTTTATGTTAAAATATCATGTGCTTTGTGCCTCCCTGGCTTAAACCTGTTACGAAGCTACTCTTATTCTGACTCTTATTATGACTTTGGGTTTTGTCACATGTGTTTTATGTCACTTCCTGTTGTTAGTGTAATCGTTTAAACCTGTGTCTATTTGATTACTATGTGTATTTAAGTTCCTGGTTTTGTTAGTAATGTCGTGGGTTATTGTTGGTGTTTTGAAGTAGTTTATCGTGTCACGGTCTAGTTTGAGTTATTCTATCGTGTCTTGCCTGGTCTTTGGATTTACATTCTGGTTTTGGATTACGCTTAATGGATTGCCCTTTGGATGCCTTGGTTAATTTTGGATTGGGGGGGGGTAATTTTGGATTGGGTGAGTCTGGAAAGTGATGTTAGAGAGTGAATTACCAAAACCAGCCAAAATTTTCCTCAAACAAATATCAATGGACAGTGTATGCACGTGCTGACATACTGCTATTGACACAGAGTTCCTATCTGTCATTATTCAAGTACAATTTGTTTTGAGTGTCATGTGTTCTTTGCTATGCCACGACTGCTGACATCAGCTCAAACTCAATCATGGCATAATTTGATTTCTGGACATTTTAACGTTAACAGTTTCTTGAATGTATAGTACTGACACAATAACGTAGAGGAAAAGGCGAATCATGGTACTTTGCCACCCTTGATCAACTGTCAATATTTCCAATTTATAATATTTCGAAGGGGTGTAATGAATGAACTACACATTCATCACTGCAAAGAGCAGATGGCACAAAACGTTTTGCACATTTATGTTAGAATATTGCAAAAATCTAATTTTCAGCTCAAGCTTTTTAACAAAAACTGGTTAGAAAGACAAAAATGGGAGGATTTAAAAAATCCTTAAAAGTATGCCACAATATATTACCATTTTACTTTTGAATAAAGGTTGTTTATGAGGAAGTCTGGGATGTATTTGGGTCTTACCACAGCAAACCTAAAGCGTTGTTATTCAAGATTTGACAAGTGAAACCTTGAAATTTTATCGGTGTGAAATTCCTCTTGGAAGATCCCTGTTGCTGAGGAGCACACTGAAACATGAACTCCCGTCCCCCAATAAACCAATATTTCTCTTCATTAATTGGTCAATTTTTTAATTTGTACCGTTCAAATCTCTCCGCTTCTTAAAAGTTCAGAGCAAACATTTACATGTTTTTGAGCCAGCTTTATTAGTGTAATGATGAACCAAAGACATTTGGATCCATATGCAGCGCGTTTATTAAACCACTTGTGAGCAGTAATCACAATAGACAAAGGATACTGAGCAAGGGTCGAGGTAGGCAGCAAACAATCATAAACCAATAAACAATCCAACAAGAGGCAGGTGGAAAAGAATCAAAATCCAAATAAACAATTTAGGTCATACACAAACAGCAGAATATCAATGGTAGAAATGCTCAGAAATGTTACACAAGGTAAACAAGACTTTGCAAAGATGACTGGTTTTGGTCTGGTTTATATATGCGGAGATAATGCCGATCAGGTGTGGAGCAGGAAGTAATCAGTTGCGGTGTGGTGAATTGTGGGAAGTGTAGTCCATGGTGAAGTAGTTAATATTTTCTCCTTTGCTGGAGAGGGAGCTGGAGCCTCCACCATAACAGGAGCTAGATCTGCAAAGTTGCTCCAGTTTTTGATTCTAGTGATAACTTCATGTACTCTATGTTACAGTTTAAGGTTAATATCCAATAAGACAAAAAGATATTGTTTAGCCTTTAGCTGTAATTTGAATTTCTATGATCACTCGGTGTCCCCTGCAAGAGATAAGTTACGATAATACCACTTGACCTAACAAGGAATGCTACTGGTCAGACAACCTGTATGGTCGGTTTAAGATATAAATGTAGGGTGACCATATTCTGAGAATCCAAAAGGAGGACACCGCCACGCCCCCTCCCCCCGCTCGCTCTGACTCCCTCCCGGCGCCCGCCGGCCAATGCGCGCCACGCCCCCTCCCCCCGCTCGCTCGTTCTGTTCGCCCAATCACGCCGCCCGCGGCCTCGACCTGTACTGCCGATTGGTCGAAGCGGCCGTCGTTCAACGTGAAGGAGGAAATGCATGCTCTGATACACGAAGGAATGCGCGGAAAGACGCGCATAATGCCTACCTCTGAATAATGCCGGTGGGCAATGGCTGCATTTAAAGCGTTGAATTAATGACGGTCAGTGAAATGAGGTGAAAAACCCGGAGATTTTATGATATTTTACAAAATCCCCCCGGACGTAATTTTATAGCCAAAAAGGAGGACATGTCCGGGTAAAAGAGGACGTATGGTCACCCTAATAAATGTGATCACTCTACTTTATGCATGTGTGTAAATGTTTAATAAGTATGCACAACCTCTGTAAATCTGAACTGAATAAAGGTGATAAGCTGCTTCAATTAACATACTGTGGTATCTAATGAGAACATGAGGAAATGGTCAGATTTGGGGTTGACTGTTTTCCAATGAAGTAGCTTCAAATCTCCTTTTTAATGCGTAAAAACATTACTAATCCACAGCTTTCTTATTGGGTACAGGTGAGTAGTATTCAGGTGACAGTGAACGCTTAATGTGGGTGGAGTCTGGTGCTTTCGTGACAGCCTAGAGCAGCCTTGATGAAACTTTGCTGTGCCAACAAAAGCAAAAAAGAACAAAAGTATTTCCTATTTTTTAGCTTTGAATAAACACCTTTCAGGACTGTGCTACTTCATGTGGTGCTTGTGCAATGCAGAATTCCCACCACAGCTGTGCAAACACTTCTCTGAGGTCAGAGAATATAAATCTTTCCTAACTTTGGCACATTGCAATTCACTACAACATGCATTACTCTTCTATTTGTGTGCATGAATTAAACACATGCATTACCTATTAATTTATTTGAATTACACACTGTAAACCAATATGCTTGAGCTGGGACTGAACTCAAAAGCTGCATTGGGAGTGTTAAACATATTGCTCTGGTCAGTTTCTCAGACATTCTTCACTGTCAGTATTTCTCTCATATAAATTAAATTGTCAGGAACAGAAGGAAGACAGAGAACCCAAATGCAAGTGAAGGCAAGTTTATTGACAGTTCAGATAATAAATGCAAGACTGGAATAATCCAGGTTGGAAAGGTGGAACTGGGCCGTGCAGACCAGGCGCAGACAGGGAGCGCCCGTGGACAGGTGAGTGACCGGGGACTGTCTATGTTGTCGGTGAGTCGGACTGGTGCCGCGAAGAGCAGGGTCAGATCGAGTAAGTCGCCGAAGCATGTGACGAGCTGTTAAACACCGCGTGCGCCAACAGAAAACAATACAAACCCGGTCGATCAAACCGGCGTCATGACAGAAATAGGTTGTGGTGCTTACATTGTCTCTTCAAACCGGGTTTTACACAGACGCTACATAAACCGGTTTCTGGATCCATTGCTGTCACCAGGGTCTGTATGTTCTGTATCATTCATGTAACACAACACTGTAAAGTTTTCACTTCTGTTTTATATACACAACTAAATGTTTAAGAGTTTACTTTTAAAGGAGCTAAAGCAGATGTTTAAACAAACTGATTAGAAATATTGTTTTGTCCATCTGTGATAGGATTGTGTGGTTTCCTACAATATATGGCACTACTGTGTCTACTGTGTATGTTTTGCCCACAGGCCACAAAACATGACAGGGTGCTACTTTCAAATTTTGGGCATCATGCCATATCTATCAACTCATCTACAAAACAACTACATTTTCCCACAAAAGCCTTTTCTGTGGAATGCACAGAACATTTGCCTGGGAGCGTGTTGTATGTTTTGTGTGTAGAAGTCTGTGGTAACATTTAAGCTAGATCTGTATCAGACATGTGCAATGTAATACATATAATGTATACATATAAGTGTAATAACCATGTTGCAAACAAGCATAGAAAATAATAAATGGCACCTAGCAACTTTAGCCAAAAAAGTGCTCACTTTTAAATAGTTTTGTATGCTACCAGTTTATTGTCTACAGTTTTTTTTATTTTATAGTGGTATCATCAATTTCAGATTTACCCACCCTTAAATGACATTTCAAAATAACTGGTGTGGTCAGACAGTCACTTCCTGTCTAAACAGGCAGCTCTTGGACAGAACAAGCTGTAAAGTGGAAGTCTGGGTCTGTTACGTGCACGGACTTTTATTTTGAAATGTTCTGTTTGGTCACGGTTTGTCTCTGTCTTTACTCATCTCCTGTTGCTAATGATCGTCATCTGTTGTCTCCCTGATTTGTCACACTATTTAAGTTCCCCATTTAGATGTTTAGTTTGTCGTTGATTCTTTGTGTATGGATTATTGTGTATGCCTTCGAGTTCTTGTTCTCTGTATGCCAATGGATTATTTGGATTATTTTTGCTACTGTGCACCTGTTGTCGCCCATTACTTTCATTTATACGGTTAGTGTTTGTTTGTTTCTTTCAATTAAATTGAAAGGTTTCCAAACCTTTTGCTATTTATTCCCGCTCTTTGTCCAAGTCCCGGGAACGCTAACCGTAACAGGGTCTGCTTGACTAAATGGTTGTTTAATTGCATTATATCACTTCTAGATGCTTGCCAGGTGGAACGAACAGCATTGCTTTATAACAAGATGAGTGACAGTGACCTTACATGTGCCAAAACATTAAAACATGATATGAAAATATTTTCAGACTTTAGATTCATAATTGTTTGAGTGATCTAAGAAATTGTGGGGATTTTCTTAAAAATTTCTAAGAAATTCCATATAAGCTCTGTTTCTGTGTTTATGTCTGCAAAGTATCTGTTTATTTTCTTGGGTCTTTCTATCATAAGTTCAAGAGGCAAGTGTGTTTGAGTTCAGTTCTAAAGTTACAAGTGGTGAGTGAACATTTATTTTCCTCACATTCCTAAAGGTTTATCTGCTGGACGACATCTCTGAATTTTTCATGCAACACAACACCTCACAAATTTTGTTCCTATAGCTTAGAAAATGGATTTCATTAATTGGTTAATATGATGAGAAAATCTGGGGGATGTCCCTCAGCTGTAAAATTACTGAAAAAGTTTAAAATTAGTTATTAAAATTAGCTTATTTTTAGTTAATGAGAAGGCTCATTTTAAACAGCATGTTTCTACACTGTAATTAAAAAAACCTTTTTCTTGATTCTCTGATGTGCAAACATTCGGTCAGCTTTCCAGAGGGCTGATGAGATGGAGATGGATTGTAGAGGGCCAGGAAAGCATCTTTTGCACAGCCCTGTTTTAAAGTAGCAATTCCAAACATTTTGCAAATGATCATAGAGTTTTACATCCTCAAGCAGAAACACAACAACATAAGTGGAAACTAATTGTGTTTAGACCAGACTGGTATGACTACAGATACAAATAATCCTAGCAAACAGTGATATGTAGGGGATAGTTTGGCCAAAACTGAAACTTTTCTACATGGAACACAAAGGAAGATATTTTGAGAAATGTCTCGAGTGAAGTGTCCCTTTAAGGTCAATTTATGGGAACAAACAGACAAGTCCTAATACAAGTTAAGAAAAATGAAATATGTTTTTTAATAATTTCTTTGAAGAACACAGCTGTGGAAAACAGCTTGCCAGCCTATTGTCTGAATGTTGGACCGGGGTGATGTTAAGTCAGGCAGTTTGTCAAATCATGCACTAACTACACACTGATACAGTTTACCAACACCACTTTATACAGCAAGACACATGGCCAAGGCTTTGAGGTTAGGTTGGGGCTGTAACTGGGGCAAAAATTGCTTAATTTTGGGCTTTGTCAGCATTTAAAAAACATCTGATTACTGGAGAATTTTTTTAAGAATGAAAGGTAACTATACTGGTATTTATTTGCACATGCTGTTGGCTTTATTTTAGCAATTGATACTGTAATTATGCAAATAGGGCAAAAGTGCAAACCCCCCAAAAATGTGCATGGTATGTAGAGTTTAACATATAATAGAGTTTCTACATATGGTAGACTGTTTCTTATATTCTAGGATGTTCTGAAAACCAGAGACCACTACAAGTTCCACTAAACATTTTGGAAATGTTAGGTGTATTCTATACTTCAAGGCTAGATATTTAACTGATTACAATTCTTTTTTCCATTATTTTGATGAATTACTAATGTCAAGGTAACTAGAAAATATGCAAAAACATTTTTATCTATAGTTGATCATCATTAATTGCACCAGAAAAACTGCACTAGACAGGTGATGTCACATGTATGGTTCTTAGTTTATGTGTATTTATACTCCCTGTCTGTGTTAGTTGTCCTGTCTAAGTGCGTGTTGAGGTAAGTGTTTCGTGTGGTCTTTACAATTTGTAGATAAAAGACTATTTTTAATCATTCATCATCTCCATGTACTCATTCACCTAACCACCTGTGACAGAAGACAGGACTGATCATTTTTAATGTTTTTTTTCCTTTTTGACTTTTTAATCCATGGACCTCCCAGCACTACAACTACTCTGCCTAGAGTAGAGAGACTGTGCACTGGAAGATCACACCCAAGATGGTACTGATCTGACATGCCAAATGCACTACCTGGACAGCTCGCTCCGTGCCTTTTACCACACCAGTGTGAGCGGTTCAAGGCATGCCTTCCAATGCATGGCCCAATAAAAGATTTTGCCATGTTTTTTGCCATGTGGAACTCGCAGTTCACCATCGGCCTAGCTGAGGACCACACCAGCCCACTCCACATCCAGAAACCAGCCATCCTCCACCAAAGACTTGCATGATGGAGTTGCTACTAACAGCTACTTTAATAACAGCTACTTTATTTATTGGTGTCTTTTATTATGAGAAACGGCATGAAACGTTAGCTGATTGTGGCTAGTGTACAGAGATAGCAACCGTAATGTAGTGTGCTTCTGATGTCGTATCTTTGGTAACTGGTAAATACATACGAGGGGTACGTATTGTACATACATTGTATACAAAAAATACAAAAATGCTTATCACATATTAAAAAATGACAAATTATCATTTAATTTATCACTAGATTTGTTGGCTTATGCCGAGTTCTACGATACCAAAGAACAGTCCAAGATCATACACAAAAACACAACCAGAATATAACAAGGGGAAACACTCAGAATTGATGCACTAGGCAAATCAAGACTCCGCACTGAAGTTGAGTAATGGTCCAGTTTATATAGGGTGTGGTTGATGGAGATCAGGTGGCAAATAGTAAGTGATCAGATACAGGTATGTGGCATTGTGAGTATTGTAGTTCTGTGAAAGTCCGGTTAGTATTCTGGTGATGGTTCCTTCTGGAGGCGTGGAGTAGGGCGGTGCCGGGGTCTACTACGGAGGCGAGGGGCAAGTTTCTCCGAGTGATTCCAGTGTAATTCCCTCACGCACCCTGTGGGCCTCCTCGCATCGACCATTATCGGGGGGTCTGTTCACTGGGTGCTTTCTCAGTAACTCCAGCCAAGCCACCAGCGGGTTTGAGGAGTGACATGTTAAAGGTAGGAGAAATACGGTAGTTAGAAGGTAGCTGGAGACTAAATTAAAAGGGAGTAATTTGTCTGAAAATTTTAAAAGGGCCGACATACCTGGGGCTGAGTTACTTGCAGGGAAGCCTAGATCAAAGATCCCGGGTCGACAACCACACCTATTGACCAGGAGAATATGCAGGACCAGGTCGATGACGTGTGTTGGCCTGATGTGTCTGATGTCTTACGGCATGTAGAAGATGTGTATGAGCACTATTCCATACCCCCTCACTCCGGTGTAATCATTCTGTTATTAAGGGGAGGTTGGTGGGTTTGCCAGACCATGAAAACAATGGTAGTTTGAATCCTAGCACACACTTGAAGGCGGTCATGCCAGTGGAGGGCTATACCAGTGAGTTTTGGGCGTACTCTGCCTACATGAGAAACCTGCTGCAGTTACTGTCAACGTTGTTGACAGTAAGCTCTTAAAATAAATTATAAATTAGATTGGGGATGGTAACCAGATGTAAGGCTAATGTTTACTCCTAAATGTTTGAAAAAGGCTGACCATATTCTAGATGTAAACTGCAGACCCTGATCAGAGACTATGTGATCAGGAAGGCCGTAAAATCTAAAAACATAATTACACAGAATTTCAGCAGTTTCTAAGGATGTAAGGAGCTTGGGTAATGCGACAAGACAGCAGGACTTGGAAAACCGATCAATAATGGTAAGAATAATGGTGCTCCCCTGAGAATTGGGTAAATCAGTTATGAAATGATTGCAACGTGGGACCAGGGACGTTAAGGTATGGGTAAAGGCTGCTTGACAGAAACATGGCTAAAATGGCATGAATACATTACATTAAATGAGTCAATCACCAAAAATTACTGTTATTACCATGAGCCTCATCCAAAAAGCAAAGGGGGAGATGTTGCTGCACTTTATATCAATACATTTACAGCTACTCAAAGATCTGAGATTAGTTACAACTCTTTTGAAGTAATGGTGCTTAATATTGCTTTTTCTGGGGTAAATAAGCAGACTTTGTCATTTCTACTGGCTACTGTCTACAGGCCACCAGGGTACCACACAGACATTATCAAGGAATTAGCTGACTTTTTATCAGAAGTAGGGCTAGCCACCAATAAAGTCTTACTTGTTGGTGATTTTAACATCCACGTGGATAATGAAAAGGATGCATTGGGTTTGGCTTTCAAAGACATTTTGAACACTATTGTCAGTAGTGTCAGGACCAACTCATCGCCGTAATCATACTTTAGATTTGATCCTGTCTTATGGTATTAATGTTGATGACATCAATATTCTGCAGCAGAGCGAAGACATTTCAGATCATTATCTGGTGTCATGTAAAATACATTTACCTGTGGCTGCAAAGTCACCTACTTGCTATATATACAGTAGAACAATAAATTATACCACTAAAGATTCTTTTATCAAAGACCTACCTGCACTGTCTTCATGCCTTTACATAATGAATGACTTTGAAAACCTTGACAGCGCAACAGAAAATGTTAACTCCCTATTTTATAACACCTAGACATAGCCGCTCCTCTACGGTTAAAAAAGATTAGGGACAGCAGTCCAATGCCGTGGTATAACAAGCATACTCATGCTCTGAAAAGAGCAGCCCGAGAAAATGGAACACAACTGGAAGTGTTGTGGGTTTTTCCTAGTATACAAAAACACTTCTCAAACAGTTGGTTCTATTGCCAATAGATAGACTTTATTTAAACAAACAAAGCTGAGTTGTGTCTACTAGAGCAACTAACAAGCCTTGGTTGAGCTCATGCATATATACGTTTTCTCAATGTTAGTGCCCCTCCTATATGTTACTTTTGGCATGCCTATTGCTGACTGGTGGTGTAGTTTTCTTTCTCTGCATATGTCAGTTTTTGCATATTTAGCTCTGGTACTATTCATATTTACCCTTATTTGGATTTACCACATTTTTAAACTTAGCATACATTGCACAACTTCTTCTGTATACATTACACACCCTGTAAGGGACTATAGATATTAATAGGCTGTGCCGGTTTTACACGGTCGGGACATGGCACCCCAGTATACCTTTGGAACTAAATGACTCTGTTCACACACATCTCATTCAGGGTTCATCACATATACTTAAAATCTACAACAGAAGCAAATACAACTGGAGTTATTTCAGATAGCATGGAAAGAGAATGTTTTAAGTTATAGAAATTAACTTTTTTTTAAATCTTTTATAAGAAAATAAACACAACCCTAGATATCTATTTGACACAGTGGCTAAATTAACCAAGCATAAAGTGTCATCTGCCTCTGACAGTCAACATCATAATAGCGATGATTTTATAAATTTCTTTAATAACAAAATAGACAAGAGAAAAACTCATAAACATGCAACTGTCTTCAATACAAACAAATCAGCTGGTGCATCATAACCTGACCAAGAAGCAACTTCAGTCATTACTATAGAATGGAATGAACTGTCAAAAATAATCATAGCATCTAAATCAACAACATGTATGCTTGATCCTATACCTATCAAGTTACTGAAAGAGATGCTGCCTAAAAATATAGACCCTCTACATAGTATTATTAATACATCATTGGTGTTGGGATTTTGTCCAAAACCTTACAAACTGGCTGTTATCAGACCCCTTATTAAAAAACACAACTTGATCCCAGTGAACTAGTAAACTACAGACCCATCTCAAATTTACCTTTTATCTCAAACATACTGGAAAAGGTGGTGTCTTCACAGATATGCTAAGAAATGGTATCTATGAGAATTTACAGTCAGGATTCAGGCCATATCATAGTACAGAGACTGCTCACATCTCATAAGAGTGATCAATGATCTGCTTTTGTCAGTCGATCATGGCTGCATCTCTCTTCTAGTACTACTTGATATTAATGCAGCTTTTGACATTATTGACCACAGCATAATACTAAATAAACTATATTGGCATAAATGGAACTGCAATGGCATGGTTTAAATCATATTTATCTGACCGATTCCAGTTTGTTTCTGTGAGTGAAAGGGTCTCATACCAATCACAAGTTCAATATGGAGTACCGCAGGGCTCAGTTCTTGGGACCCTACTTTTTACCTTATACATGCTATCTCTGAGAGCATTTATTAAGAGACATGCTGATGATACTCAGCTATATATTTCTTCTAGGCCCAACGAGACTCATAAATTCACTAAGTTAATAGAGTGCATAGTCGATATCAAAACTTGGATGACTAGCAACTTTTTACTATTAAATTCAGATAAAACAGAAGTTTTACTTGTTGGGCAAAAACCCTCCATACAGAACAACATAGAACACTGCATTACACTGGATGGATGCCCTATAAAGCCTGCATCATTAGCCAAGAATCTGAGTGTCATTTTTGATCATTTGTCCTTTGAAAGCCACATTTCCAATATTTCCATTTCCATTTTTTTTAGCTTAAAAATATATCAAAACTACGACACATGCTCTCAAAGCCAGACACTGAAAAATTATTTAATGCATTCATGACATCAAGACTTGATTATTGCAATGCCCTACTTGTTGGCTGCCCTGCAAGATTAATCCAAAATCTCCAGATAGTTTAAAATGCAGCAGCCAGAATTCTCACGAGAATGAACAAGTATGACCATATAAACCCAGTTTTGTCATCTCTGCACAGGCTGCCTATCAAGCATCGTATAAATTTTATACCTACAAGGCAAGAACTGGCCCTCCTGGTCGAGCCTGGCTTCTCCCAAGGTTTTTTCTCCACCTATCAGCATTGGAGTTTTTGTTCCTTGCCATACCTAATTAAACCTAGTATACCTAATTAGTCTGCAATGTAACATTGTAAAAAGCGCTATATAAATAAAATTGAGTTGAATAGTAAGCCGGCAGGAAGTTGTCTGGGGGTTTTGGATGTCTGAAAGATGAAGCATTGTTGGACTGATTTGACAGTGGCTAGTGACGGCCATCAAAAATTGCCCTTAAGAAGTTGTATGGTAGCCATAATGCCAGGATGACCAGAGCTAGGGGTTTCGTGGACCAGTGAGATGAGTCTGATACAAAAAGATTCTGGGTGAGGTTGGGAGGGCATGTTGGGGGTGGTGGGGTCTGGCTATTGGCGAGATTGATTTCTGTGATAATATCCCACTGGACTAGAGCTAGTAGATAGTAGTGGTTCTTATGATTGGTAGAAATTGGAGTTTCCTCTGATTGAAATCGGGTGAAAAATAAGGCCCATCTACCCTGTCGGGGATTGAGTCTCTTAGCTGATCGAAGGTATTTAAGATTCTGAAGGGGAAAGAAGCACCCTCATGCCAATGGCGCCACTCCTCAAGTGCAAGTTAGTCTCTGATAAACCTTCGGTAAAAATTGGCAAAGTCCAAAAAACTTGAAAAATAAAGTTGCCTGCCACTCCTGAATCAACTAATGCAAGGGTAGATATAATCTGGTCAGCCTATATTAGTTCAAAAGGTAAAGTTATGTTGGGCGAATGTACCTCTGAAGTGCTAGTAACACTCACCATGAGTTGGTCGGAGGGGGGGCGAATGAGACAATTTACTTTGATATGACCAGGTTTACCACAGTATAGGCAGAGGTTGTTCTGGATTCAGCGAACCTGTTCCTCTTGAGTGAGATGAGTGTATCTTAGTTGCATGGGTTCTGCATTGGGTGAGGTGGATTGGTTTTGGCGGGCAGAGGTAGCAGTAGCTCAACAAGAATGGATTAGAATGATTAGATTCTGTCATTAGATTGAATCTCAATAAATTCTCCCAGGTTTCTCCCATTATCTCTGCAGGCCAGTTTGGCTTAAAGCTCAGGATTCAGACCCCTGCAGAACAGTAACTTAACACTAGATTTACTAAACCTGCGCAAATTTGCGTAAATTCCCTGGACCTAACACCTACAAGCACCCTGCTGAGATTTCCACAGGGCTTTGTCCTCCTGCTATTGTTGTGCAAACACACCCGTTACCTGTGAGGCCTGGCACATTTGCATTTGATTACTCAGAGTAACTCAGATCCAAGGCAGGCCAAACCTATGTGTGTGACAAACCTTTAGAAATGCCTGCCGTATTTATACAAAAGACACACATTCACAATATATGGATACACATGTCTGTTTTACACCCTTTATCCCTTTATGAATGAGAATATATATTATATTATAAGCCCTTTATCAATGAGAAGCAAAAAAGAGCCAGACTGACGTTTGCAAAAGACCATAAGAATTGAACTGTAGAGGACAATACTCCAATACTCCAAAACCTCTGGAATGTGATCAAGAGGAAGATGTATGGTAACAAGTCATCAAACAAGTTGAGCTGTTTGAATTTTTGTGCCGGAGTGGCATAAATGTGAAAAGCAATGTAAAAAAACAGGGTTATTTCATCAAATAGAGAAAAAGTGTGTGCCGCCTGCCAACGCTATACCATGGCACATGACACACACGATATGTGTGTATTTGTTTGAGAGTGGAGTATGCGAGATTAGCTCATGAGTGACAGCCTGTGTGAATCACTTCCACTAATGATGCTCCGCTCCCGCCTCGCTCTCTTTAATTCAGATAAGCCGGACAGCTGCACTCTGCTTTTTGCTTAAGGAAAAATGGTTTTTATCCCAAAATCCACCCGCAAAGGGTGGTAAGGGTTACATGCCAGAGGTTTCGTACCCTTTTTATGTGGCTCAGACCCCGGTTTCTTACCTTGGGTCCCACTCTAGGAGTGTTATGCCATTGCAGGATTCTTACTACGGACGCTTCCCTCATGGTCTGGTCAGTGGGTGGGCCCTCATCTCTCCTGGCACATAAACTGCCTGGAAACGAGGACAGTGTTTTTGGCTCTGAAGCACTTCCTCCCACACCTCAAGGGCCAACACTTTTTACTCCACACCACAGACAACACCACAGTGGTCTCGTATTTGAATCACCAAGGAGGGCTGCATTCGTACAACCCTGTTAAGGCTGGGACAGCAGATCCTTCTTTGGGCAGAGACCAGGCTGCTCTCCATTAGCACAATGTATATCCCAGGACTTGCAGCTCTTTTTGTCACGGTTTGGGTGAGTTTGGGTTAGTGCTGGAGTTTCATTAAGAGCACCTATCTTTAGGATTGGCTCCGACCATCCTCAAGGTTTATGTGGCTGTCATGTCTGCAAGCCACAAACCTATTGATGGAGCCTGTATTGTGAGACGCCCCCTGGTGTCTAGTTTTCTGCGTGTTGCCAAGCGGCTGGGGCCTTTCTGTCACATACAGGTCCCTTTTTGGGACCTTACTATTGTTTTAGGGGGCTTATCTTCGGCTCCATTTGCACCCCTAAAGTCAGCCCTTTTTATAAGTTTCTGATTCTTGAGTTGGCTCTACTCTTGGCTCTTACATCATCTAAAAGGGTTGGAGATCTACAGTCTCTATCAGTAGACCATGTCTGCTTAGATTTTGCCCCTGGCTTTGTCATTTTGCAATCTAGACTAGATTATATCCCAAAGGTGCCTGCTGCGGCTGGTCACCTGATTGTGCTTCAAGCCTTCTGTCTTCCACTGTTTGAGTCACTGGAGCAGGAAAGGCTTTATTTATTGTGTCCTGTTAGAGCTTTAAGAATCTACAGTCATGGCCAAAAATATCGGCACCCTTGCAATTCTGTCAGAAAATGCAACCCTTCTCTTAGAAAATTGTTGTAGTTGCAAATGTTTAGGTACTTACATTTATTTTTTGTTTGTGTTGGAACAATACAAAAAACAGAAAAGAAAAGTCAAATCTGATTTGACTGTCTAAGCTTTGTTTGTAACCATTTCTGAGTGTTTTTTGAAGTGTGTTTCGGCTCATTGCTCTGCTAGAAGATCCATGACCTCTGGTGGAGATGCAGCTTTTTGACACTGGCCACTATGTTGCGCCCCAAAATTCTTTGGTAATCATCATATTTCATGATAACATTCACACAGTCAGGGCATTCAATTCTAGAAGCAGCAGAGCAACCCCAAAACATCTTTAAACTTTTACCATGTTTGATTGTAGGGACTGTGTTTTTTTTCTTTGAAGGCCTCATTTATTTTTCTGTAAACAGTGCCATGATGTCCTTTACCAAATAGCTCTACTTTTGTTTCATCTTTCCACAGTACATTCTCCCAGAAGGATTGTGGTTTTCTCACATAAGTTTTGGCAAACTCCAGTCTTGCTTTTTTCTGCCTTTGTGTCAGCAGTGGTTGAGTCAACTTTTCTCAATTTTAACTGGTTGCAAATGTGATTACTATACTGCCTACACCTGTTACTTGTCACAGATGTGTCCAAATACAAATTACAGGAGCATCACATACTTGAAAAGAAATTATTTTTTACAATTCTGACAAGGTGCCAATAATTTTGTCCAGTCCATTTTTGAGTTCAGTGTGAAATTTAATCAAGTTTGATTTTTTGTGTTGTTCCAGTGCAATTGGAACAATTTTCTGAGAGGTGTGTTGCATTTTCTGACAGAATTGCAAGGGTGCCAATATTTGTGGCCATGACTGTATGTCCACCACTCAGGCCAGTGGTGTAAGAACTCTCAGCTTTTAGTCTGTTATGGTGGTGGCAACCGAGGTAATGCAGTCACAAAACAGCACTTATCTCACTGGATCACGGATGCTTTTACCCTGGCCTACGAGGTCTGTAACTTTGTGTCACCTTTGGACATTAGAGCCCATTCTAACAGGGGTGTAGCATCACCTAAGGCTCTGTCTAGTGGAGCATGTCTAAGTGATGTTTGTGCGAAAAGAGAACTTCTGAGGTTACGTATGTAACCCGGTTCCCTGAGACAGGGAATGAGACGCTGCGTTGCTTTGACACACTTCAATCTTGCCTGCACGGTCTTCCTTAAATCTGATGATGTATTTTGCAGGCAATAATATGAAAATAATGTAATGTAATAATACAAGAAGCACAATACACTGGTCATTGCATAAACCAATTAAATAATTACAATAAAAAGGTACATGCAATTCATCTATACACTAATAAGTGTCGTGGAACTGGAATGAGGAATGTCCAGTCGAAGGAGCAGTTTAATCAAATTAAAAATTTATTGTAGAGATGTACTCAGACAGCATACAACACTAGATACATTTAGGTGTGATCACACAAAGCCAATGCTAAATGCAACGCCTATTCTTCTGTGCAACCCCTTAGTTTATACCCCTTAGTTCACGTACGCACTGCTATAGGTTTCTTATCTTAGGGTACTGTTCCCCTTTATATGCTTGCCAGTCCAATTCAAACTGTCTTTGCAGTTTGTTTAAAATAAAATCTTATGCATGCTTAGCCAATTAGAATCCTTCAATGTTTTTTTTTCAGTTAAACTAAACTCTGATCCTTACCCAACTCATGAACTTATGAACTTAAAACCTTAAAAACTCTAAAACTTCCAGACTGTGCATACACCCACTCATCATGTGTAGCGAAAAGGCTGAGGCTTGCAGATCCATGTGCAATATCTTTAATCGTGGTCAAACAGGCTAGGGTTAAATACACCGGTAAACTGAGTAAAAGGGAATAACCAGGGCAGAAACGTGACACAGGCAAGGATCAGAGCTGGCAGCAAACAATCAGTAGTGATATCCAAAACAGTAATCAAGGCAGGCGGCAAACAATCAGACAACAATAACCAATCCAGGGGTCATACACAGAAAAAAACAAATGCAACGGGAAACTGCTTAGTAATGACTTCGCAAAGAGTCATACAGATGAGTAAGTTTAAATAGACTGGCTAATGAGGTCCAGGTGCACCAAACAGGAAGTACATCAGTCCCAGGTATGGGGCTTGTGGGAAAAACCCGAGTCCAAGTCCGAGTCCAAAACCGAATCAATATTCAGGCGACGGTACCCTCTGGAGGCGGCACGGGAGTCTCCTCCGTAACATCAAGAGACTGCACATTTTACTATATTTCCCCCTTTCATAGACTCTAGTCTATGACCAAAACATGATTAATCAACCGTATATATATGAGCATGATAAAGCAATGAAGCAAGCCTTTCTATGCTTTTCTTATATTATACTCATCCTTCATATCATGGGATAGATTTGCTTTTATTCAATTAAAAATTCTTTCATCCTTCATTCAGAGTGCACTTGCATATAATAAAAGGTTTCTAAAAGCAATGATTTGACAATACAAAAAATGTGTTTTGCTGTGCCAGGTACTCTGTTCAGAGACATTTGCTAACATTATAGCTCTCTATATGTGTAAGTGTAAACAGGTGCATCTTCCAGCTTGATCTTCCCAGTCACTTCCCAACCCAGTAACTTTGCGTCATGTAGAGGGTCTGTGTGAAGGAAATGCTGGTCCCTTACATCAGTGTATCCATATCCTCCCGAATATTTGCATAACGTGACTCGTCAATCTCCACCCTTTGGTAAATCACTTTTGTTACACTTGTAACAAAAGGTATACAACAAAGTATACAACAACATCCACATACCACTAATATTGATATGCCCACTCCTAGTGACATTAGTACAGAGGTCATAAGACCACTCCATTTTCCAAACCATTTTTCTATAGCTTTGGTTATGGGGTTTTCTATTCCAGAATTTTTAGCTAATTCTTTTGACAGGGCACTTATTCCTTCTAGGGCTCTAGTAATGCTTCCATCTGGGGCAGTATTATTCCGAATGAATGTACAACAAGCTCCACCTATCATGCGACAAACACCCCGTTTCTCAGCCAACAACATACCTAAAGCTATTCTGTTCTGTTCAACGAGGTTGGCCCTAGCTGCTCTGCAATGCCCTTTATTCCATCCTTAGTAAAGTTTACAAACTTTTGGTGGTTATAATACAGACAATTTATGCAATCCACATTCTTATTGACCGTTGACCACCAGAAAAGAACGGACTCGAAACCTGCTGCAATTTGATTTCTAGCCTTATACTTATCAGGCATACCTCTAGGAACCCCTATTTCATCAATATAAACATGACTGTCAAATGAACCCTCCGGAATAGTATCCCTTTTTAAACGTTGTAATTCTCCATTTTTAGATGCTGCTCCTACACGTTTCTGAAATTCTAGTGACTTAAACATTTGGTATGACATAATCAACTGAACTAACGTGCAACTCCCCTTCCATATATATTTTAATTTTAGCCTAATTTTCATATCTCCACAAATCCACCATAAGTCTGCTCTGGAGAAATCTCTGAGAGATTTTGATTAGCAAACCAATTCTTTTTAAATCCATCATTGTTTCTGGTTACATCTATGGTTTCTGCACACCATGATCTCGACAATTTCTTTACTTCCAGCTCTTTTATTGTTCTGATAAAGCATGTATAATTTCCTTTGTATGCAGCTACATTTGGTGGCATGTTTAAATTTATTCTAGGAAACAGGTGGTCCACCGTGCCACACTCTCTTCCTAAATTTTGTGAGAAGGCTCTAAGAATACACTTTAGCCCTTCTAAGTAATTTTTTGTATTCAGTCTAAACGGGGTCGTAGCTAATTTAGGTCTAGCTGATGCACAGGCAATGCAGTCTGATATTTTCATCTGTCTGGCTGTAAACATTACCCACTCAAACCATTCATTTCTCTCAGCATACCCAGTTTCCATAGCCAACTTCTACTGTTTTTACTTTTACTACGGGTAATGTGTCTTTCCAACTGTTTTCTGTTGTGCTATTCTGGGTCAATTTTGGAGTATTAACTACCTCTATTTTAAACAATCCCATTGGGTCTGCTCCTGACACGTAGGCTGCTAACCTATATCTTCCTGCATCAAGTTTTCCTACATCTTTAATTGTAATTAATAATGGGTTGCAAGTTCCAGGCTTACATCATACCGGAGACTGTCCTTTTATAATTTACATGCGTTCTAGCAAATTCTTCCCATTAACTACATTATACTTTGCGTTCCCTCCTAGATATCCCCAGAAGTGTGGGCTTGTGTTCCAAACTACCATTCCCAAGTGCAAACACTGTATCTGGGTCTATGAGCCAAGCCCTACCACCTCTTGGTGGTGGGTCCGCCACACAAAAATACTTGTCACTCCAAATGTATCCTGCCTGATCACCAGTGCATGTTACTATATCACAAAAATCAATTTTATGAGTCATGGTCTCTTCTTACTCAAATGCTAATGTGATCATTTTCTTGGCTGACCTTTTTCCTCTAAAAACAGTTTTACCTCTCTTTGGACTGAGTATATTCTCTGAACTGTGTGTATTTTTTTTCCAACTGCTTTTCCTTTGAAGATTATTAATCCTAACACAATGGTTATGGACACCCCTATGAAGACTACCATACCTATTTTTACTTCTCCTGGCAATACTTCCCACATCTCCTCTAATATCTATCCTGTGGTATTTCTATTTCCATTTGAGCTGGCTACACCCAATAATCGCACCACTCTTCTCTTGTCATTGTTGTTCTCATCTCTACCATTCTGATCTCTTGATTTCTGGCCAATTTACTAATTTTAAGGTTCGTGTTTCAGGTTTAATTTAAGGTGCCCAACCTGCTTTACACCTAAATCCTACTAATATATACTCGTAGCCCAAGTGGTCAGTATTTATCCCTGACAGTATTACAGATAACAATCCTGGGTTCTGTCTAACCATTCTCTCTGCTCCTTCAGCCTTTCCCTCAAAAAGTTCTCTTGCAGTTCATGAGGGGACAAACGTGTTTCTCCATTGGTTCCGTAACGTATGGCCATTAATGCATTCGATAAAGCTTGTACCTAATTCAATTTGGTCTGAGAACTATCTTTCCGTTGAGCTGTGGCTTTGGCCTCCCTGTCTGCCTCTTTATTTCCTCTACTTACATAGTCTGAACTCCTAGTATGGGCAGCACACTTGATTATTGACACTTTGGTTGGCAGTTTAATACCTTTCATTAATCCCAACACTTCCTCTCTATGCTTTATAGGCTTGCCATTACTCCTTACCAAGTTTTTGCTTTTCCACACTCCATAATAGTGCACTCCAACCCATAAGCTGAGTCAGTGTAATTGTTGACCTCTAGGCCTGTTCCTGCTGTGCAGGCCTCTGTCAGGGCCATGATCTTCGCCCTTTGTGCTAATTGCAGACCTTCTGCTACTTTAACACTTCTGATCACCTGAAATTTTGGAGTGCCACCTTCACAGCTCCCTCTTACCACACTGTAACCCATGCAGCTTTTTCCTTCCTCATTTTTGTAACATGACCCATCTACAAGAAAATCATGACTACCTTCGCATGGCTCATATCCTAGCTCTTCCCTTAGTTTCATATCCTTGACGCTATCTGTCTCAAATGAATGCAGGAAGCCTTCCTTGCAATATAGTAGCTTTTCTGCCTCGTTCACTGTCTTTAGGACTCTGATGGATAAGTTAGCATTTTCAAGCAACATTAGACACCTTAGTCTGCTTTTTGGTGCTAGGTTGAACCTCTGTTGTTCCAGAATTCCCACCACCTCATGTGTAGATCTTAGTTCTGTGTGTCCACATAGAGCTAATTGGCTCGCTTATAGGCCCATAACAATGCTTCACAATTCATTTCACATAGTGTCAAGTCTGGTATATCAGTCAGATACTTGGAATACCGGGCCTGTCTTTATCCCGCTCTCTCTGGTGTACTATGGCTATGGCTAGTCCACCCTGGAACATTGACACATCCACAAGGAAAGGTCTCTGATAATCGGGGGTACTAAGCTGACTTACACTCATCATTTCTGCCTGGTTTTGCTTTTTCTGCAAAGTTGGGAACAAATTCACTGCAATACCCAGCTACACACAGAAATGCCATTGCGGGTTTGGCATATTCTTTCACAGTTTTGTAGTGCTTGTCACTGATTTCTTTTTTGTCTTGGGACAGCACTCTGCCTAAGTATTTTACCTTGGGTTGGGCAACAACTAGTTTTTTTTAAAAACCTTCATGCCTATTTCATTTTTTGCAGAACCTGTACAGTTAGCATCTCACAGCCCTCTTGAGTGTTGTGTCCTATCAAAATGTTGTCTACATATTGTATGCAGACTACCTGCCTGTTATGATCAATTGTCAGCACATCTTTTAATATCAAATTGAACAAATGTGGGGAATGATTAAAACCCTGCAGAAGTCTGTTATAGCTATATTTTTTGCCTTCAAATTGGAATGCAAATAGATCTTGACTATTGGCATGCAAAGGAATTGTAAAAATAGATGTTGTGTCACATCTATTGTTAAGAACCATTTTTTGTCTGGATCAATATTGTTTAATTTCACATAAGGGTTTGGTACCACTGGACTGATTTCCTCAACCACTGCCATTCACTGCACTCAAGTCATGGATCAGTCTTCACTTTCAATTTGTTTTTTTCATTGGTAGTATTGGAGTGTTATTTGTAGACTGACTTGGTGTTAATATTCCTGCCTGTAACATTCCTTCTATTACTGGTCTGATTCTTGTGACAGCTTCATCTTTTAATCTAAATTGTCTCCTAAAAGGAGCTAAGCTTTCTTTTTTCACTGCTATTGTCACTGGTTGGACATGTTTCATCAGGCCAGTGTCAATCATTTGTTGCCCATAATGCCTTTGGCAATGAACTGAGCATACTCCCTCTATTAGTCAGAATAATCTGTTTTTTATTTGTTTGTGTAGCTGTCATTTCCAGAGGTATTAAATAAGCATCTCCCTCACTACTTTTCCATATTGTTTAATCTTTGTTGTCCCATGGTACCTGATATAAGGCTGCTACTACTTTTCTCTTGCTCTATGATCACTGTACAGCCACAGCTAACATGTGGTGAGCATTTATTCATTTGATATGCTGGCAGCCCTTCTCTGTTTATTCTGACGACTACCCCCTTTGATGTAATTAGAATTCCCTCAGTCTTCTGTGATTTTTTCCTAGATCAAATTTTGTCTCAAACTCTTTATCATCACCTTGTTCACTATTCATTACTGTACAATGGTTTGAAAACCTTGGCTCTCTCCCTCTAAACTAGAGTCTAATTCAGAGGCTTTTTGTGTTTTTGTGTTATTATTTTTGTGTTTGTGTTCAATCCAATAGGCGACAGGAGCGTCATCTATTTTTGTCATACATTGAAAAGATACCCCAGAGGGGTTGGTCGTGATGGTTGCATTTAATTTACACAAAATATCTCTTCCTAATAGGGTAATTGGGACCTAGGGGGCTAACAGAAGTCTGCTAGTCACTATTTTTTCTTCTACCTCTATCTGCACTTCCTCAGACATGTACATCTGACTACGCATGATGACTACGCATCATGGCTCCCCACCAAGACAGACGTGTTTGCACGCTCCGCTCATGAATGCCGTCTTTTCTTTCTTTTTTGTTTGTTTCTCATTTACATTTAACAAATGTCATGGGATTTTAACCTACGACAGACATTACTGGACATTGCCAATTCAGACAGCAAGTTTGAATTTACTAGTTTTTTACTTCCGGAATTACAACTCAGCACCCATTTGCACAGCCACCCCCACAACACCCAGGAAGACCCTTAAGCACCGACATCAAGCAAAGTTGCTGACCCAAGGATAGGGCTTCGGAAACTGCGACACAAGCGAGGCAAGAGGGGAGGGCTACATGCTAGGCTAAAAGCTTGCACTAACCGGCCACCACTACCAAGCCTCTGGATTGGCAAACTGGATGAGCTGAGAGCAAGGATTACATCTCAACGGGAAATAAGAGAATGCTGCACTCTGAATTTCACCGAGACCTGGCTTTCAGACAAAGTACCGGAATCCTCTGTTCAGCTACAGACTCACTCCATACACTGAAGAGACCGGATTGCAGCCTCCGGTAAGACTAAAGGTGGAGGTGTGTCTGCGTTTATCAACAACTTGTAGTGTGGAGACATACAGACTGTTCATAAGCACTGTTCGTCAGATGTGATGCTTCTACTGTTAAAATGCTGTCCCTATTATCTACCAAGGGTATTTACTGCTGTGTTTTTAGCCGCTGTTTACATCCCCCTGCGAGCTAACTACACAGCCGCGCTTGGCAAGCTCCATGAATATATAAGCATGTTAGAGACAGCTCACCCTGACGCTGTTATTATCGCTGCTGGTGACTTTAATCAGTGCAACCTACGGACTGTGCTCCCCAAATATTATCAACATGTGAACATTCCAACTCGCAAAAATAACACACTGGATCATGTTTACAGCAACATACGCAGTGCATACAAGGCTGCACCCCGCCCCCACTTTGGACTCTCAGACCACATTTCTTTATTCCTGTATCCGGATTACAGACAAAGACTTAAACAAACAAATCATGTTACCAAACAGGTTAAGCTCTGGACCCCACAAACTGAGGACATCTTACAGGACTGTTTTGCACTGACGGACTGGGATGTGTTTAAAGCTGCAGCAACTCGAGAGGGCTCTTCTGTCAGCGTACAGGACTCCTTCTTTCCCTCAGCCATAAGACTTTTAAACAGGTAGCTGAATAAACAGATTTCACTACTGCTGGACTGTTTACCACCATTTATATGCATTTTATCATCTCTTTTTATGCATCTTATTTACATAATCATTTTGCACATGACTTCAAGTCAATCGCTGCTAATTACCCTCCAGATTGCACATTTATTTAATTTGCACATTTATTCAATTTGCACGTTTATTCTATTTTCAGAGTTTATTTATTATTTTATGTCCTTATTGTATATTTTCCCCTTATTGTATATTTTCTTACATTTTTGTTATTTTATATTTTCTCAACGTAAACGAAAACTGAAACTAAGACGAAAACGATTGGTTAAAAAACATTTTCGTAAACTGAAATAAAATAGAAATTCATAATAAATAAAAACGAATAAATAATAATAAATGAAACTAGCAACAGCTATTGAAAAACTAACTAAAATAAAATAATAACTGCCCAAAATAAATAATCATTTTCGTATTTAATAAGTGTTCATCCCACTGCGGAAAATATGACGTGTGGCTGTTTAGTTTAAACCAACAGGTTGTTTAATTGTGCATCACCTGTAGATGGCGAATGTTTGAAGCTGCCTGAGGCTGACAGCGAGAAACATTAGTTAACTGATAGATAAAGAAGACGGACATGAATGATGGCTGCCAGTAGGAAACGACAGAGCCCTGTTTGGGACTATTTCTAATTCAATTCTGAAACTGGAAAAAGCAAATGCATTGTTATGGTCAACAACACCCATTGTGGTGTTGAAATTAAGGGGGAAAACCCAACAAATCTTAAAGTACATCTTCAAACAAGCCATCGCGAAGAATACAAGTCGTTCATGGCAAAAGATTCGGAAAGGAAAACTACTGATGACAATGTCTGCGAGAGTGCTAGTTCTCAAATTCAACTTGGCAAGCAGCAGACTCTGACATCGTGCTTACAAAGGTCGGAGGTTTGGCCAACAAATTCAAATGAATACAAGAAACGCGAAAATGCACTAGTAGATTTGTTTGTCGAGAATGGCATGTCCACTAGGCTGCGTGATTCGGTAGCCTTTAAAACATTTAATGCTGCTCTTGACCGCAGATTCATTACTCCCAGCGCTGCACGAATCAATTCCTTGATTGCACTAAAAATGCAAACCGCATGTCAGCGAATAAAAAAAAGATGGGACAGGCCCGCAAAGTCACTATATGTGTAGACGGATGGAGCAAGAAAGGTTTGACGGCTTCATTTTTGGGTATCTCTGAGTGCTTTTACCATGTTATTTTTGTTTTTCAGAGTTAAGCACAGAGTTAAATGTCAACTGTGCAAACACTAAATTTTGCTGAAATAAATATCTTTATTTGGCCTACTCTGGAGGTGTTCTGTTCACTGTGCTAAACTATAATTACTAAAACTAAAACTGAAACTAAATATATAAAAACGAAATAGAAATGTTTTCACAAAATAAAAACTAAACTAAAACGAACAAAACCATTAATGAAACTAACTAAAACTAAACTAAAATTTATAGCACATTTGAAAACGTTATTATAATAAAAACTAATTTAAAAATGCAAAACTACAATAACCTTGGTCTGGAGGCATGATGTTTGACAGTCTCTACCCACTGGGTGTGAGGCATTGTGTCTAGCCCAGGTGTGTCAAAGAGTTTGTTTTGCACAGGCTTTGGTAGGGCCTCAAAGATGCTTTTTCTAAACAGTCTGGTTTCAAGATCCCGTGGGTCTTGGGTGGGGTCCCTCTGCACCCCCTGACTTTTCCAGGTGGCAATGTGTTTTGTAACCCATGCAGAACAGTCATCTTTCCCCAGCGGAGGAGGGGATAGTTTGGCACTAGCAGATGTTTCACAGGAAAGTGACTTCTCAGGGCAGACCATAGGCGTTTATCCAGACTCCGGCCATCAAAGTCAGAGGTACCCACACACTGAGTCAAACCAGCTGTTTTCAAAACATCAGCCATTTCTTGCAGGCCCAGTGTTTTAGCCAATAAAGCTTTCATATCTCCTATTGCTAATGCCTGCCCCTGTGTTTCTTTTTCTAAAGCTTCTATCCATGGCCCAGCACCATCCCTCAGCGATGGCAGCAAAGTGATTATACTTTCTAAGTCTCTATGTGCCAATGCTTCATACACTACTCTCCTTCCTTCTACTCTCAGTGGGTATTGACCTGGATCTGACCTAAAGCATCTTCCTGACCTGGTTATTCCTCTGATAGGGGAGAGAACATAAGGTTCTTTTTGATAGAAATCTGGTGATTCATCCACTTACTCTGCATCAGTTGTTTCTATCATTGCTGTTTTGTATCTAAACTCCCTCATGCTGTCTGCCCCTTTTATTTGGTTCTTTCTTAGTTTGAGCTATGCTATGGGGGGGAGGGGG